>CM038680.1:406546585-406819418 GCA_021605205.1 Aegilops longissima
CTAAGGTGTTTCGGCTACTTAGGGACGAGACTCCATCATCTTGGTTTCTACATCAAGAACACTGCCACTCATCATCGCCGGACAGTAACCTCCATATCATCTTGGTATCGTGGTATCCATCCATTGTATATTCCCCTTGCCATTGCATTGTTAACCCCTAGCCCATTTTGCGTTACTTGCCTATCGAGACTAGCCATTTGAGTATTGCCGCACATTAGTGATCATACTTCCCATAGCATACATATCATATCATCGTGGTGCATATATTGCTATCATATCTTGGGTCACAAGTTTGTTCCCGCATATACACAATTGTTATCTTGGTTTGTGCATTGTGCAAAAGTGGCCATACAAAAAAGAGAGAATAAGCTTTTAAGCAAAGAAAAAGAGAAAACAAAGATCCTGTAAGCAAGTGACATAGCATCATACCACATTGCTTATAAGATTGTCATATCCGATCATCTTGGATCAAACACCGGGAACCATACATACATAGCATACTTGGGATACAAAGTTTATCCATTTTGCATCTTATAGGTTGTGCACAAGTGTCGTATCTGCCTATTGAGCAATCGTGCTAGCGTCTCTCTTGAGTTGTGCAACACGAGTGTTTTGGTGGATTCCACATTTTGAGCTCATTCCTTGGTTGCACGGCCCCATTTATCTATCCGTGTGTGTGTTTCGGTGTGCCATTCATTGCTATTGGTCTACTTGTTTCACTTGCGAATTTGTGAATCTCTTTCAACATTATTGACTCCTGCTAACATTTTGCATCAAATTTTTGTGCCACTATCCTCACCGAGCTCCACCATAAGCTTTACTTGTGTAGGTCTGAGAAACCGACAAGAATTGGTACCAATTGTGCTATTAACTTGTTACACATTGAGTGATCATTGATCCATTTTCAACATCGGTCAAGGTACATTTGGTATAAGTTCTTCTCTTCCTCCCACTCATATTTTCCCGAGTCTTGTGATGGATAGGCAAGGCATTTCATCTCCGGTCTTCGACAACGATGACGGCGTGAACAACTACATCACCAAAGCGTCAACCTTCGATCTACAACGACAAATGCAAGGCGCACAATCAAGATTGCGAGAGCGCATCGAGAACATCTGCATCGACATTCGTCATTCCGAAGCAAGGAAAAGGGACTACATCGACAAGAAGCTTTCCACACATAAAGAGGAGCAAGATGCAAGGATGGAGGAGATTAGAGCCTTGATCAAGTCTTCTTCCCCTTTGTCATCTTCAAGGCGGCGACGTTCCAGCCAGAAGTCTTCGGAGCGCCCAAGCGATGCAAGCGCAAGTCGTCCACGTCCACATCTCTATGGCGACCACCATCACGTTCGTGATCCACATCGTCATGAAGGGCAAGTCACCTCCAAGCAACATGTGCACGACGAGGACGAACGACATCTACTACGAGCTCAAGTGCGACATCGACACCATCAACATGAAGATGCTCCACAAGCGCAAATGCACAAGTCCCAACAAGCCCTACTTCACGCCAACTACAAGCTTCATGAGCAAAAGATAAGACCGCGAGACGAGCACGACCACGACGGAGCTACGGCTACACTAACCACTTCGGCATCTTCGCCAAGTGCTATCAAGGCATCTTCGCCTTTGGACGTACGACATCTTCTCCTACTTCCCGTGAGTTCGCCTACATCGACATCTTCAACAACAAGGCGACCACCTACGAGCGAGGGCGACACTTCCCTCTTCGGAAGACCCTCAAGGAAGTTGGTCGAGCATGGGACATTCCCTTCGGTCATGGAGATGAGCTACGAGGTGCCAAATCATATGGGCCTCATACAAGACGGCGACAAGAAGGTTGAGCATGGGACTATCCCTTCAACCAAGGAGGCGACAGGAGTTGAGCATGGAGACATTTGCACCAACATCTCCCCGACACCCACATATCATGAGATGACCCAATTGCCATGTGAGGAGAGCCACCAACCCATGAGTGACATGAGTGACTCCACCCTATATGACATTGAGTGCATTTCCTATGAGAGGATGAGTGTGACCACCACTAGTCCCACACTTGAGAGCATGCCACACATCCTATGTGAGGTTGAGAGCCATTTGAGTGACTCCACCAACCATACGAGTGAGAGCATCATATTGGGAGTGAGTGAGCCACAACACTGAGTGAGTGAGGTAGTTGACACGGCATGTGAGGCCACCATGATTTCTAACGACTTAACCTCTACTCCTAGTGTGTCTTCTTCTTTGGTTCTAGTTCTCCTACATGACGACATGCCTATCCTCGACGAGTCCATCCCTCCAAAGGGAAAACCGATGGCCATGGTGGACAATGATGCACCCTCCACATGGTTCCATCAAGATGAAGATGAAAATGAGCGGATCTTCAACACCTCACCTACAACACATGAGCGACACTCCAAAGGTAACATAGGTGATGGTGCTTCTCTTGTCCCACTAGTGGACTCTCTTGACATCGATTGCTCCCATGATGTTGACCCACCTATTACCATGCTTCATACTAGTGCGACTTCCTCATTTCATGACTTACCAATTTATGATGAATATGATGATGAGCATGTTGAGATGCCTAGTTGTGATGCTATGCTCCATAGGATATCTTGTGAAAATTCTATTGGTCACATCATGTTTGACAATCCATTGACCTTGTCATATGCTATGAGTGAGATCTCCCATATAGCCTCATTTCAATCTCAACATAGTAACTATGCATGCCCCATTAAAATAAATCCCATTTGCACTTATGGCATAGATGACGAGATGATGGTCATTGGCTTTTGTTTTTCATGTGATGATATTGCCATGCTTCCTTTACATGATTTGCGCAATTCATCTACTATACCATGCCATGATCACATTGTTCCAAATATGCATTGTTTTGGATGTTGTCAATATTCTCCATGTGATGTTTCCATTAATGCTCATGAGGAGAACCCCATAGTTTGCTCATACATATTAGGAGATCTTGATGCATTTCATACTTTGCATGATTCCCATGATAGCGTACGCCATATGCATTCCATGAATAACAATGCTCTATATATTTCCCATGATGCATTACACAATTTGAGTCTCCATTATGCTATACATAACAACAAACCTATCATGATGGATGACATGTTTCTATATCACGCATCTCATTTATTTGAGCATTGGCTATTTTGTGCTAACCAACACATGCACGTGCGCATCATGATGGATGATGTGTACATATATCACGCACACACAATTTTTCCTTTGTCTTTGTTTTGTGTAGGTACGCAGGTATACTCGTCAACATCTCAATCTCATGAGTTGACGAAACGAGCTCTTGAGAGCAATGATGACTTGGGATCCCGTGGACTATCCTTACCACCATTCCCTTCACGCAAGGACTACGCGCATCCCTTCTACTTGGTTCTCACACGGCTATGGGCTATATATCACTTGTCGATTCATGCTCATTTTACCGTGTTGACTTTGCATGCTATGCTTGCTTCTATACCTTTGCCATGCAATTGTGACCCTTGCTTGCATCTACTCATGATTCACCATGATGCTACTCCTATGTGTATTTGCATGCTTGGTGCAGATCCTTGTTGCTATTGCCATGTTTATCATGTGCCCCATGCTATTGATGCTATTTTGCTCATATCTTGCCTTTATGCTTGTGAAATGTCATGTGCATTTTGTATGCCCACTATTTGCACACATGACATGCTTGCCATGATTCCTCCTAGTATGTTGCATCTTCACATTACTAGCTTGATTGACTTGATCTCTATGATTGCTTTCTTTGTCGCATCACCCATGTTCCATTACTCGCTTTCTTGGGTTGATGACATATATGTTCATGCGTCTCACTTGATTTGTCTTGATCATTGTCTCTTGTCTCCATTAGTTGCATCTCTCATATCACCTTGTGTTGAGTGCCAACTTGCTATGCTTATAGATCGTGGAGACTTGGACATATTACTTGTGATGCATGCTTGCTTACTTGAGCCTATTGTCTTTGGTTGTAGTTGCATCATATGGTTTCATACCATACCACACCTTGTTCTTTCTTATGATAAGAATGATGAAAACACTTGTTGGGTATCTCGCCCCTCGAATGATAGGTCTTGCATTTGCACTAACCTCATTTGTTTTTCCGAGTGTTTGTCATGTTCTTTCATTTTGAAGGATTCACAAGGTGGTACCATAAAAAGACATTTTGGTTATGTGAATGTTTACATGATGTGAAACACCAACATTTGCGAGAATCTCCTAAAGGTGAACTCCTTCCCTTTGAGCCATCTTCAAATATGCATATTGGATGGGCCATACTTTCATTGTTGTTTCCTTCTTCTTGTCTACATGATACATATATTGGATGGAGGACCGACATTGGAGATGGACCCTATGGACCTTCAAGTTGAGGAGTGCCACGACATCGAGCTTTGGTACAACACCACCCATGACAAATTTGCACCCTATGCATGGATTGACACACATTATGATTGTCTTGTTGCACCTATTCCCATGCCATCCATGATATATGAGCTTGTGCATTTTCTTAGCAAATTTGTTGTGATCTTTCTTGATGGCATATTCATACATCGTGATCATATTGCCTACCATCAATTGCATGATAACATAATCATATTGAGCATCCATTGCCATATTCATGCTATTGATAAACCGTCTCACTATGACATCATTTTGCACCGTGGTTGCATTAATCATATTTACAACACGTTTGTATGCACAATGATTGCATTTCCTCCCATGAATGCTTTGCATATCATTCTATATCATCTTGTTCAGCTTCATGCGCTTTGTCACGAACAATCTTGCCTCACGGACTCATACATCCTTGATGGACACTGTGTGTGTGCTAACCGTTGTATTTCCGAGTGTCGCTTGTGTTTGCTCTTTTTGCATGTCTACCACTCCGGCGACACCTTGGAGTACTTGGATTGCGCCATGTTTTCAACTCCGTCCAACTCCCACTCCGTCCACGACAACCATTTCCATGGTGATGAGGATCACGATCCGAGGTCGTCTTTCCCAAGGGAGGGGAGATGATGCGGAGCATCCCACGTTCATCCCCATGTACACTCCGACTACTCTCCAAGCCCCAAGAGGACATATGATGAGACCTCGACCATACGCCATAGGGCACAAGGTGAACTCACTTCTCTTCTAACCGTCACTTTCCACATGTGAGACACGGCTACTACCTCATGCATGGACCTTGCATACACTCAGGTACAACCGAGACGACCATGGAGGATCCAAGGACCAAGGCCAAGCATGGAAGAGGAGAAGGAAGAAGAAGCCGGGAGCAAGCGGTACTACCGCCCAGGCCGAGCGGTACTACCGCTTATCATCACAAGCGGCACTACCACTCTACATCCGCTCCACTTCCGCAAAGTACGACAAGCTTTGGAGATCGAACGGCTCCAGAGCGGTACTACCGCCCATCATAGCGGTACTACCGCTTGCGCGCCTCAAGCGGTACTACCGCCCGAAGGACCGGTCCTACCGCCTTGTCTGTGCACAGTGTATTGGGCTGAGCTCATGTACCCCTTCGCCCTCACTTACCCCTTCGTGGCTCTAGACTATATATACTCCTCCACCTCCTCCTAGTTAGGGAGCAAAGGATTAGCACATATTTTGTGTGAGAGCCTTGATCATCCACTTGGTTACTTCTCCTCGGAGCTCAGGACCTCTTCGGAGAAGATCCCCCAAGCGGATTCAAGACCCCCTCTTGGGTGGCCCCCATCAAGACCTCCTCACGGAGAAGAACCCAGTTACCTCTTGTATCGTCCTTTGTTGATCGTGGATCATGTATCTCTCTTTGTGTTCATCGATCTTGCACATGTGTAATCGAATCTTGTTGGTTTGAGTGATTCCCTTGTGTTTTCCCCCGTGATTTCCGTCGTGCTCTTCCGCTTGTTCTTCGTGTTCCTCGTAGGGATCCTCTCCAAACGTGAAAGATCCACCACATAGGGTTCCGCCCTACATCAAAACCCTAGTTCATCTCTTGTATCCGATCTTTGTCTTAAAGCCTCAAATTGGTACATGTGGTTGCTAGTAGTGTTGATTACTCCTTGTAGTTGATGCTAGTTGGTTTATTCGGTGGAAGATCATATGTCCTTAATTCCATTCAATACTCCTCTGATTATGAACATGAATATGCTTTGTGAGTAGTTACGTTTGTTCCTGAGGACATGGGAGAAATCTTGTTATGAGTAATCATGTGAATTTGGTATTCGTTCGATATTTTGATGAGATGTATGTTGTCTGTCCTCTAGTGTTGTTATGTGAACGTCCACTACATGACACTTCACCATGATTTGGGCCTAGGGGAAGGCATTGGGAAGTAATAAGTAGATGATGGGTTCCTAGATTGACAGAAGCTTAAACCCTAGTTTATGCGTTGTTTTGTAAGGGGCTGATTTGGATCCATATGTTTCATGCTATGGTTAGGTTTACCTTAATTCTTCTTTCATAGTTGCGGATGCTTGCGAGAGGGGTTAATCATAAGTGGGATGCTTGTACAAGGAAGGACAGCACCCAAGCACCGGTCCATCCACATATCAAATTATCAAAGTAACGAACGCGATTCATATGAGCATGATGAAAACTAGCTTCACAATAATTCCAATGTGTCCTCGGGGGAGCATTTTGCTTTATATTAGAGTTGGTCCAGGCTTGTCCTTTGATACAAAAAGGATTGGGCCACCTTGCTGCACCTTAGCTACTTTTGTTACTTGTTACCCGTTACGAATTACCTTAACATAAAACTATTTGTTACTGATAATTTCAGTGCTTGCAGAGAATACCTTGCTGAAAACCGCTTGTCATTTCCTTCTGCTCCTCGTTGGGCTCGACACTCTTACTTATCGAAAGGACTATGATAGATCCCCTATACTTGTGGGTCATTGAGGGAGTCCTGGATTAAGGGGTCCTCGTACAGCCGGACTATATACTTTGGCCGGACTGTTGGAGTATGAAGATACAAGATTGAAGACTTCGTCCCATGTCCGGATGGGACTCTCCTTTGCGTGGACGGCAAGATTGGCAATTCGGATATGTAGATTTCCTTCTCTGTAACCGACTCTGTGTAACCCTAGCCCCCTCCGATGTCTATATAAACCGGAGGGTTTAGTCCGTACGACAACAACAATCATAATCATAGGCTAGCTTCTAGGGTTTAGCCTCTACGATCTCGTTGTAGATCAACTCTTATAATACTCATATCATCAAGATCAATCAAGCAGGAAGTAGGGTATTACCTCCATCGAGAGGGCCCGAACCTGGGTAAAACATCGTGTACCCTGCCTCCTGTTACCATTAGCCTTAGACGCATAGTTCGGGACCCCCTACCCAAGATCCGCCGGTTTTTGCACCGACATTGGTGCTTTCGTTGAGAGTTCCACTGTGTCGTCGCGGTAAGGCTTGATGGCTCCTTCAATCATCTTCAATAACGTGCTCCAGGGGGAGGTTTTTTCTTCTCGGACAGATCTTCGTATTCAGCGGCTTCGTACTTCGGGCCAACTCGCTTGGCCATCCGGAGCAGATCGATAGCTACGCCCCTGGCCATCAGGTCAGGTTTGGAAGCTTGAACTATACTGCCGACAT
Source organism: Aegilops longissima (assembly GCA_021605205.1). Classification (NCBI taxonomy): domain Eukaryota; kingdom Viridiplantae; phylum Streptophyta; class Magnoliopsida; order Poales; family Poaceae; genus Aegilops; species Aegilops longissima. The sequence goes on from CM038680.1 coordinate 406,554,212, forward strand.
CCGGGGAGACTTCATCTTCGACGGATTCGAGCCCATGTCAGGTGTGCCAAACAGTCACGACGGGCATGACTTAGATCTGCCATCGGACAGTGTTCAGAAGATCGCGCCTGCGGCGGCACCAGGAATCAATCTGGAGCAGATTGTGCCATCCGAGGACAAGTGGATGAACCCCACCACGGAGACCACACGTTCATCGGCCTTGGAGCCGAACACCGACCCCACCTCTTATGGGGTCGGTATTGTCGGACCTCCGGACTCATCTCGGGTTACAGGATCCTGATATGTCTCCAACGTATCTACTTCTCCAAACACTTTTGCCCTTGTTTTGGACTCTAACTTGCATGATTTTAATGAAACTAACCCGGAATGACGCTGTTTTCACCAGAACTACCATGATGTTGTTTTATGTGTAGAAAAAGAAGTTCTCGGAATGTCCTGGAAATCCACGGAGGCACTTTTTGGAATTTATAAGAATTATTGGGCGAAAGAAATACATCGGGGCGGGGGCTGTCCACGAGACAGGGGGCGCGCCCCCTATCTCGTGGGCCCCCTGGACCTTCTCCGACCCCAACTCCAACTCCATATATTCCGTCTCGGGGAGAAAAAAATTAGAGAGAAAGTTTCATCGCGTTTCACGACACGGAACCGCCGCCAAGCCCTAATCTCTCTCAGAGGGCTGATCTGGAGTCCGTTCGGGGCTCCGGAGAGGGGGATTCGTCGCCGTCGTCATCATCAACCATCCTCCATCACCAATTTCATGATGCTCACCGCCGTGCGTGAGTAATTCCATTGTAGGCTTGCAGGACGGTGATGGGTTGGATGAGATTTACCATCAAGTTAGTTTTGTTAGGGTTTGATCCCTAGTATCCACTATGTTGTGAGATTGATGTTGCTATGACTTTGCTATGCTTAATGCTTGTCACTAGGGCCCGAGTGCCATGATTTCAGATCTGAACCTATTATGTTTTCATGAATATATGTGTGTTCTTGATCCTATCTTGCAAGTCTATAGTCACCTATATGTTTTATGATCCGACAACCCCAAAGTGACAATAATCGGGATACTTCTCGGTGATGACCGTAGTTTGAGGAGTTCATGTATTCACTATGTGCTAATGCTTTGTTCCGGTTCTCTATTAAAAGGAGGCCTTAATATCCCTTAGTTTCCGCTAGGACCCCGCTGCCACGGAGGGTAGGACAAAAGGCGTCATACAAGTTCTTTTCCATAAGCATTATGACTATTTACGAATACATGCCTACATTACATTGATGAATTGGAGCTAGTTCTATATCACCTATGTTATAACTATTGCATGAGGAATCGCATCCGGCATAATTATCCATCACTGATCCATTGCCTACGAGCTTTTCATATACTGTTCTTCGCTTATTTACTTTTCCGTTGCTACTGTTACAACTACTACAAAAACCCAAAAACATTTATCTTTAATTTTGCTACCGTTACCTTTATTATCATACCACTTTTGCTACTAAACACTTTGCTGTAGATACTAAGTTATCCATGTGTGGTTGAATTGACAACTCAACTGCTAATACTCAAGAATATTCTTTGGCTCCCCTTGTGTCAAATCAACAAATTTGGGTTGAATACTCTACCCTCGAAAGCTGTCGCGATCCCCTATACTTGTGGGTTATCAAGACCAATTTCTGGCGCCATTGCCGGGGAGCATAGCTCTATTCTCTGAGTCACTTGGGATTTATATCTGTTGATCACTATGAAGAACTTGAAAGACGCTAAGACAACAATTTATCCCTCAACTACGAGGGGAGGTAAGGAACTGCCATCTAGCTCTGCACTAGATTATCCTTCCGTTATTAGTAAGCTTGCTACACCTAAACCTGCTACTGCTATGAATTCTGATATGTCGCATGTTATCGATGATGCCACTTCTGCTATGCATGATGAAACTACTTCTGTACGTGATACTACTTTGCCATTAGGTGAATTTCTAGATGAAAAACTTGCTAGAGTTAGAGGGGATGAAATTACTGAAGATCCTATTACTGATGATAGCGATGATGAAGGTTCCCCCAGTGATTATGTTTTACCTATTGTTCCTAAGGGTTATGTTATGAATGAAAAAGCTGCTCTGGAAATCCTTGCTTGCAATGATAGAAATGATCTTAAGAAATTATTAGCTAAATGGAAGCAGAAGTTTCTTAATGCTACAGTGAAACCCGACCCTGCTTTTGCTACTTCACCTATCTGTGTTACTGATAAGGATAATGAATTCTCTGTTGATCCTGATATTATTACTTTAGTTGAATCTGATCCTTTTTATGGCCTTGAATCTGAACCTGTTGTGGCACATCTTACCAAGTTGAATGATATAGCCACCTTGTTTACTCATGATGAGAAGTCTCGCTATTTATATATCCTTAAGATATTTCCGTTCTCACTAAAGGGTGATGCTAAGACTTGGTATAATTCTCTTGCTCCTGGTTGTGTGCGTAGTCCCCAGGATATGATTTATTACTTCTCTGGTAAATATTTTCCTGCTCATAAGAAACAAGCTGCCTTGCGGGAAATATATAATTTTGTGCAAATCAAAGAAGAGAGTCTCCCACAAGCTTGGGGGAGGCTTCTCCGTTATAATGCTTTGCTGATCATCCTCTTAAGAAAATGAAATACTTGATATCTTTTATAATGGACTAAACGATGCTTCCAAGGACTACTTGAATAGTTGTGCTGGTTGTGTTTTCAGGAAAGAACAATCGATGAAGCTGAAATATTATTGAATAATATGTTGACTAATGAAAATAATTGGACTCTTCCGAGCCAGTTCTCAAGTAATTCCTGAACCAATTGAGCCAACTCTGAGCCTATTCCTAAACCCACTCCGAAGAAGAGGTGTTTTATTTCTCAGTCCTGAAGATATGCAAGAGGCAAAGAAATCAATGAAAGAAAAAGGTAATAAAGCTGAAGATGTTAAGAACTTACCACCTATTGAAGAAATGCATGGCCTTAATATACCGCTTGAAGAACTACATTGTCTTGATAACCCGACACAGGTAGTAAAGGTCAATTCTCTCTATAGATATGATCAAGTTGAAATACCCTTGTCAGTGTCAAAACCGGCGGATCTCGGGTTGGGGGGTCCCGAACTGTGCGTCTAGGCGGATGGTAACAGGAGACAAGGGACACGATGTTTTTACCCAGGTTCGGGCCCTCTCGATGGAGGTAAAACCCTACTCCTGCTTGATTAATATTGATGATATGGGTAGTACAAGAGTAGATCTACCACGAGATCAGAGAGGCTAAACCCTAGAAGCTAGCCTATGGTATGATTGTTGTTTGTCCTACGGACTAAAACCCTTCGGTTTATATAGACACCGGACAGGGTTAGGGTTACACAGAGTCGGTTACATCGGTAGGAGATCTACGTATCCGTATTGCCAAGCTTGCCTTCCACGCCAAGGAAAGTCCCATCCGGACACGGGACGAAGTCTTCAATCTTGTATCTTCATAGTCCAGGAGTCCGGCAAACGGTGATAGTTCGGCTATCCGGACACCCCCTAGTCCAGGACTCCCTCAGTAGCCCCTGAACCAGGCTTCAATGACGATGAGTCCAGCGCGCATATTTTCTTCGGCATTGCAAGGCGGGTTCCTCCTCCGAATACTTCATAGAAGATTTTGAACACAAGGACAGTGTCCGGCTCTGCAAAATAACTTCCACATAACACCATAGAGAGAATAATATTTACACAAAATCAATCTGCTGACGTATCCTGCAGCGTGCCATCACGCGGCGGCCAAGTCTTCGTTCGAATCGTTTTCACTATACCACCTCAGCGCATTTAGCGAGGCGGTTTCCTTGGCACGTCTTGTCAAAGCAGAGATCGTGTCACCTTATCCCGAGATTCTCATCAATACGGATGTGGGTAACCCAACCGCGCCATTGATTACGGTGCTTGGAAGATAAGAGAGTTTTACCAGGCTGGTGGGGGTGCTTAGTTGCGTCCGTCCATATAAGGGGATAAGGATCCACCTTTTCACCTATGCCTTCTTCCTCCTTTGCTCATCCATTCCTGCGCACTCGAGCTCCAGCGCCCAAGTCCGCACATCTCTCCTCAACCTTCTCCAGCCATGTCAGGAGCGGGAGGCAAGTGGATGGTCTCCTCCGTCACGGAGGGGCACATCACAAGGCTGCGGGAGGCCAGATACTTGTCCGGCGACACCGCGTGTCGGCTCCCCACCAAGGGGTAGCTCATCCCCACCCCCAGGCCCCATGAGAGGGTGGTGTTCCTCACCCACTTCCTCCGCGGACTAGGTTTTCCACTTCACCCATTTGTCCGGGGGCTCATGTTCTATTACGGCCTGGATTTCCACGATCTGGCCCCAAACTTCATCCTCAATGTCTCGACGTTTATCGTCGTGTGCGAGGGCTTCCTCTGCATCCAGCCCTACTTCGGTTTATGGTTGAAGACCTTTAGCGTCAAGCCGAAGATAGTGGGCGGCCGACAGGCGGAGTGCGGAGGCGCCATGGCGGGCAGGATGCCTAACATCACATGGCTTGAGGGCTCCTTCGTGGAGACCATAAAGGGGTGGCAATCGGGGTGTTTCTACATCACCCAGCCGCGCGACTCCAAATGGGCGGCGGCCCCCGAATTCAGATCTGGCTCCCCCACACGGCTCACGTCATGGAAAGAGACGGGCCTGACGTGGGGTGATTCGGAAGAGCTGGTCGGACTCCAAACCTGTGTCCGGAACCTGGTGGACAAGAACCTCAAGCTTGTCAACGTAGTCCAGGTTATGCTCATCCACCGGATTCTCCCATGCCAGCAATGGACCTTGAATTTGTGGGAGTTTTATCTGGCACAGCACCGGACCTTGAGCCGGCTCTTCGACACTACGTACGAAGATGCCTGGAAGGTGCTGTTCAAGGGCGCCGAAGCTCCCGCATCTACTACCGAAGATCGCGGATTCCGCTCGCAGCGTCAAGCCAGCGAGGTAAGTTATTTTGCCCTTTATGGGACTCTTTTTTCATAGTTTGACTCTATGCGGGATCTAAAACTCCCTAACCTTTGACATGACTGGCTGAAGACGTCCGGACAGATTAACTGTCCAGCTCCTTTGCCAGAAGACCCAGCGGATGCCCGCTTGACGGGGCTGCTGGTTCCGGCACCTGACGTGGTGACGGAGAAGAAGGCCAAGAAGGAGGCCACGGGAACTCGGAGGAGCTCCCGGCACCAAGTGCTGTCAGATTCTGAAACCAAATCCTCTCCAGAGAACGAGGAGGAGGAAAAAGAAGCTTCTCCCCCAGCGGGGGAAGAGAAGAAAAGGAAGGCCGCCCCGACTGGGGAGGCCGGAGGGTCTAAGAAGGGAAGAACCCTTCCTCCGGATGTCTCCACCAATGCCAACGACGGCGAGGAGGAGTGGCCCTCGAGGGCCAAGCCCCTGGCGAGATCGTAAGTGTCCGGATACCCATGGTTTTTTTATTCATTGCATAGTGTTCTCTAATGCCGAACAATCATGCAGCCTGCCCAAGGACGAGCTCGCCTCTTCGTCAAGCGGGTCCTGAATTCGTCCAAGTGGAGAGCACTTCTCTTGGCCGCCTCCTCGCCTCGCGTCGCCTATGGCCTTGGTGGGCCCTAAGGGGCCCTGGTCAAGAGGAGGTGGCGCAGAGGCGCCACAAGGCAGCCTCCGAACTCAGCGTGAGGGAGCAAGACCCCAGGCTCTAAGCCCAACCCTTGTCCGGACTCCATACCGGAACCTTCAATGTTCTGAAGTCCGGCAAGCGGCCTTCAGTAGAAGGGTAAAGCCGGTGTCCTCCGTCCAATCGGAGCATCGGATAACTTGAGGCGCTTAACAGCGCCTCCATCGAGGAGCACCGCCTTTGTTATGAGTGCGGTGATCCGAAAAGTTCAGTCCGCCAAGGGCGGGCTGGTGAAAACTGCAACAGCCTTCTAACAGGCTTTGAGGTGAGTTTAGAATATGTAAAAATATTACGCATAGGCGGTAGCCCCGATGCTTAGTTCGTGTTCGGAAAGAAAAGCGGATGAGGATCAAAAAGATATACGCAGGAGTCTAACATAAATATGTCAATATGGGAATGCAGGCTGCTGCTGCCGACCTCTGCCGACCGGCTGAGGTCAATGCATTGAAGCAGAACCTCGAGCGGTCCGAAAACGAGCTCGGCCTTGCCAAGAAGCAGCTCGAGGACAAGGAAGGTAAGTAATACCTTATTAAAGTACTACCTTATAGAAAGGAGTTGGTTGCAAAAAGGACAGGAATAACATGGGTATTGTAGGGGCCACGAACGAGGTGGCGACCCTAAAGGAAGTGGTGACCACGGCCGAAAACAAAGCGGCCGGGGAGCGCACTGAGCGAGAGAAGGGGGAGGCGCAGCTGGAGGAGGTACGGCAAGTGCTCCAGGCTCTCGTGAAAAAACATGAGGGTTTGGAGCGTGACTCGAAGACCCGAGAGTCCGAGCTTGCCTCGGCTCTTGAGAGTGCCAAGGCCGCTAAGGCCGAAGCCCAGAAAGCCCTCCAGGAGATTGAGGCGATGAGGAAGATAGCGGCGAGTAAGGAATTCTTTATGCAAAGCAAGAATGTAAAAGTCAATTATCTGTTACTTACCCGAATCCGGAGCTCTCCAGGAGCCTTCGCAGATCTGCCCCGTAGTGTATCTGATGCCGCCTCTTTCTACCGAGCGAAGAGGGAGCTCGACGGAGAAGGTGTTAGGTCTCGATATCTTTGAGGCCGAACATCCAGTGCCCTGAGCGACCAGCTGAAGCAGCTGGTCGAGCTCCACAAGGTCGCCGAACAGGCCATGAAGGGCCTCATAGTTCGGCTGTGGCCAACGGAAGCCATGCCTGGGAGCTACTTCGGTTTAGTGCGGCGGCTGGTGGACGTCTATCCATGGATTGAAGTCATCAAGCGTTCCGTATGCATTGAAGGTGCCCGTAGGGCCCTTGCCCGTGCTAAGGTGCACTGGGGCAAGCTGGACGGTGAGAAGCTCGTGAAGGACGGACCACCACGGGCAAGGAGCATCGCGCTGAAATGTATCATGAGGGCGTCTGAAGGGTGCCCGCCTTATAGCGGTGAATGCTCAAAGATGTAATTTTGAATAGACTCGCATTTGTTATCTGTCGCTGAAAACTTGTTCATATCTGCTAAGCAACGCTTGTGAATTTAAAATATTACCTTCTATGCGGCCATTTATAAAATCTGAGAGATGGCAAGTCGTTGGCTTCAGCCCCCATGCCACAAGTGCTGGGGTGTTCGGGATAAACTTGGGCGCTCTTGTTCCCATTCTTGGGTCCCTCGAGGTGGCACTCAGCGAACGAACCAGCAACAGGACTTATAGTGCTTGAACACTCACTTAGCCATAGAATTCTATAATTTTAAATTTCGCAAAGCCCTAGTATTAGGAAGACCGAGTTGAGGCGCTATCCACGCCTTTTGGCGGACAATGCCGGTTCCTCGCTCTAAGCGGCATAAGTCTTTAGGGACCCGAAAAAACCTCTAACAGCGACCAGCTCTCGCCCTATCATGAAGGTCAGTTTTAGCTTTCTCCACTGAGGTGCTCAACCCAGCTCAACCGGGGCACAATCGCAGTGGTTCTCGCAGTGCTACCTTAGCCGATATAATGGAACGTAAGATACCAAAACATGGGAGCCGGGCAAACCCAACTATTGGCCCAAGACATGATTCGGAGCCGATGCATATAATGCTATAAGTTCGGGGTGCCGCACTTGTGAAAGTGTTCGGACTTATCACACCATTCTTCGGGGTACTTAAGCCCCTGGTGTATTGGCCGTACCAAAGTGTACGGGTGCAACATGTCATAGATGAACATATATGGAAAAAGGGAATGCAATAATAAGCAGAAGCTATGTATTGTTTATTCAAAAAGATACTGCAATGAAAGCAGCACGATACAAATAGTGCGATAAGCAAGGGAAGAGACTATTTAACATGTCCCCCTCCGGGGGTAAGCTGCGGAATGGTGTGTAAAACAGGCATAATGCTCGTAGTAGAGACCACCTGGACACTCGACGTAGCTTTCTGCTTCCCTGGCTGTTGCATCGTGAGTTTGGCAATTCTAGTGCCGGACAGGGCTTCTGGAAAGCGGAGTCCTGAAAGTAAAAAAGAAAGAAAAAAAAAGGAATGACACAAATGGTAGCCCCTGGTGCGGTCGAGCCGCACTCTTGCCGTGCCGTTGTCTTGCCCCTCCCCATATGCCCATGGTATCTCGGGCGTAATTATATGCAGCGTAATCTGGGTTCGCAATTTCGTGAGGGTGGGGTTGGGGCGGATTGCTACTCGTGCTTGAACCGTGCGGGTGGTCTTGTTGCAGGTTACTCGGGCGCTTGGCGGTGTCCGGACGGCTTAGTGGCGGACTCAAGAATTGCCGTGAGAGGCTGCTTTGCACCTCCGCCGCAAAGAACGCCGTATGCTCCTCCGTCCGGAGAGAGCGTCCGGTGTTTCCGTTGACCGTGATTACTCCTCGAGGGCCTGGCATCTTGAGCTTGAGGTATGCGTAGTGTGGCACCGCATTGAACTTGGCGAATGCGGTTCGTCCGAGCAGTGCGTGATAGCCGCTGCGGAATGGGACGATGTCGAAGATTAACTCTTCGCTTTGGAAGTTATCCGGAGATCCGAAGACCACTTCGAGTGTAACTCAGCCTGTACAACTGGCCTCTACACCCGTTATGACGCCTTTAAAGGTCGTCTTTATAGGTTTAATCCTTGAGGGGTCAATGCCCATTTTGCGCACTGTATCCTGATAAAGTAGGTTCAGGCTGCTGCCGCCGTCCATCAGGACTCTAGTGAGGTGAAATCTGTCGATAATTGGGTCAAGAACCAATGCGGCGAATCCGCCGTGACGGATGCTAGTGGGGTGGTCCCTTCGATCGAAGGTGATCGGGCAGGAAGACCACGGGTTGAACTTTGGGGCGACTGGCTCCATCGCATATACGTCCCTTTGTGCACGCTTCCGCACCCTTTTGGGTATGTGGGTTTCGTATATGATGTTCACCGTCCGCACTTGCGTCGGAAAACCCTTCTGTCCTTTATTGCTTGGAGGCCAGGGCTCTTCCTCGTCATCGCTATGCATCCCCTTGTTATTGAGTTCGGCACTTAACTTGCCTGCTTGGTTGAACACCCAACAGTCCCTGTTGGTGTGATTGGCTGGGTTTTCGGGGGTGATATGTATCTGGCACAAGCGATCGAGTATTCGGTCCAAGTTGGGCCGGGCCCAGGTATTTCTTTTGAATGGCTTCTTCCGGCTGACGGGTTTAGAGCCTCTGAATCCGGCATTGCGGCAGTATCTTCAGTATTAAATCGTTAACGCGGTGCTTGTTCTTATTCTTGACGCGACCTGCCATTGTTGTCCTTGGTATCCGGACTATCAGGATTTTTGGCCAAGTTGTTGCTTCGAGCTAGCCAGCTATCCTCTCCCGCACAAAAGCGAGTCATGAGGGTTGTGAGGGCTGCCATAGATTTCGGCTTTTCCTGTCCTAGGTGCTGGGCAAGCCACTCCTCACGGATGTTATGTTTGAAGGCTGCAAGGGCCTCTGCATCTGGACAATCAACGATTTGATTTTTCTTTGTTAGGAACTAACTCCAGAATTGCCTGGCCGATTCTTCTGGCTGCTGAATTATGTGGCTAAGGTCATCGGCGGTGGTGGGCGCATATGTGCCACCGAAGTTATCAAGGAATGCGGCTTCCAGGTCCTCCCAACAACCAATTGATTCTGCTGGCAAGCTGTTGAGCCAATGCCGAGCTGGTCCTTTAAGCTTCAGGGGGAGGTTTTTGATGGCATGTAGATCATCACCGCGGCCATGTGGATATGGAGGAGGTAATCCTCGATCCAGACCGCAGGATCTGTGGTACCATCGTATGATTCGATGTTTACGATCTTGAAGCCTTCTGGGATTTGATGATCTATTACTTCATCTGTGAAGCATAGTGGGTGTGCGGCGCCTCTGTATTGGGCTATATCACGACATAGCTCATATGAGCTTTGTCTGCTGCGTTCAGCCCGGCCGGTTTTGCTGTATCCGGCGCGACGGTAATCATCCCGTGTTGCTGGGCGCCCACGCGATCCGTAGATCGACCTTGTATGTTTTGCCTTGTCCTCCAATATATCTCGCAAGTCCGGCACGTTTTCCCTTGCCTTGGTACCTTTTGAGCGGCGTCGGGGTGTGGCTTGAGCGGAGGGCCGAGAGGCTTCTCTGTCGCGGCCACGGGGTGGCCGGTCTGCCATGTCGTGCACTGGCGACTTCGGTGCTTCCTCTAGGCGAGGCAACGGCCTGCGTTTGGTGTAGCTTTTGGAGGGGCGTTCGAGTTCATACTCTTGGCTGCAAGGACTTGATCCATCACAGCCGACTAGCAGGTCTTGATCAGCTCTAAGCTGTTGCTGCTTTTTCTTGAGGCTGCTTGCCGTGGCTATAAGCCTGCGTTTGAAACGCTCCTGTTCGGCGAGATCCTCACGCACGACAAATTCGTCGTCGTCGAGGCTTGCCTCATCTTCGGAGGGAGGTGCGTAATTATCGTCCTCGACCTCTCTTTCTACCGCACTGTCGTGCGGACTTGCTTCTCCCTCCTCCTGCGCTGAGTCCTGCTGGAGGGGGTTCTCTTCGGCACTGTCCGGAGTGCTATTATCTCCCGTGCCGGAATCACCGTTTTTATTGTGACGGGATTTAGGCGGCGCTTGGACGGCGTCGGTAACCGGCTCTTCTTGGGGGTCATCCTCCGTTGTTCCATCGTCGTTCCCATCTTTCGAGATGCCCACCATGTATATGTCATATGACGAGGTGGCCTTCCAGAGCCCTGTAGGCGCTGGGTCTTGGTTGTCCCCGGCGTCGTCGTCCATACCGCCGATGTCTTCGGAGTCATAGTCGAGCATGTCGGTTAAATCATCGACAGTGGCTACAAAGTGGGTGGTGGGTGGGCGTTGAATTTCTTCGTCGTCCGCATCCCAACCTTCCTGTCCGTAGTCCGGCCAGGGATCTCCGGATAAAGAGAGAGACTTTAGTGAATTCAGGATGTCGCTAAAGGGCGAGTGCTGAAAGATGTCCGCGGCAGTGAACTCCATGACCGGCGCCCAATCGGATTCGATTGGCAGGGGCGCGGAGGGTTCGGAGTCCGGAGAGGAGTCCAGCACCCTGGAGTCGAGGTCTTCGCAAAGGACAGGGATGGAGTTCGGCTCGATTGCCGTAGAGATTGTAGCCCCCGAGGCGGTGTCCAACCACCCATCCTCGATCGGCGAATCCGGCTCCGGATTAAGGGTCGGAGCGGATACTGGTGCGGCCTCCAGGGCACTGTTCGGCTGCAGAGCTAGATCATGCCCATCGAGACAAGGCTTGTGCGCTAGCTGCGGCTCGAATCCGTCGAAGATCAAGTCTCCGCGGATATCGCCGTATAGTTTAAACTTCCAAATCTGACCTGATGGCTGGGCGTAGCTTCGATCTGCTATGATGGCTGTTTAATTGCCCCAGTCTTGAAGCGGCCCGAACACGAAGATCTGTCCGGGAGAAAAGTCTCACCTGGACCGCGTTGTTGTTGATGATCGAAGGAGCCATCGGACCTATCGGTGACAATATAGAGGAACTCTTAAGGAAAGCACCAATGTCGGTATCAAACCGGGCGGATCTCAGGTAGGGGGTCCCGAATGTGCCTAGGCGGATGGTAATAGGAGACAAGGGACACAATGTTTTTACCCAGGTTCGGGCCCTCTCGATGGAGGTAAAACCCTACTCCTGCTTGATTAATATTGATGATATGGGTAGTACAAGAGTGGATCTACCACGAGATCAAGGAGGCTAAACCCTAGAAGCTAGCCTATGGTATGATTATTGATATTGTAGTTGTCGTCCTACGGACTAAAACCCTCCAGTTTATATAGACACCGGATAGGTTTGGGTTACACAGAGTCGATTACAATGGTAGGAGATCTACATATCCGTATCGCCAAGCTTGCCTTCCACGCCAAGGAAAGTCCCATCCGGAAACGGGACGAAGTCTTCAATCTTGTATCTTCATAGTCCTAGAGTCCGGCCGTGACGATAGTCCGGCTATCCGGACACCCCCTAGTCCGGGACTCCCTCAGTCGGAACCGGACATCATCGAAGGTCTGAAGCACCTGAATCTGGAGCTATGGGTGTTGGAACTCGATGTGGGAGGTGGATTCGATTAAGATTGAAAGAAAGGAGTCGAGCCTTGGTCTCTTTATAAAGAGGTTGAATACCAAGAGCCCTCCCCATGACCGTTTGGGACTCGCCTTCGATGGGGGAGACATACCAACGAACACGATTGGGTTACCCACGCCCGTATTGATGAGAATCCCGGAATAAGGGGACACGATCTCTGCTTCAACAAGACGTGCCAAGGAAACCGCCTCGCTAAATGAGCTGAGGTGGGACAGTAAAAACGATTCGAATAAAGGCTTGGCCGTGGTGTGATGCCACGCTGTGGAATACATCAGCAGATTGGATTTGTGTGAATATTATTCTCTACGGTGGTATGTGGAACTTATTTTGCGAGCGGACACTACCTTGTGTTCAAAAATCTTCTATGAAGTATTCGGAGGAGGAACCCGCCTTGCAATGCGAAGACAATCTGCGGCGCGGACTCGTCATCATTGAAGCCTGGTTCAGGGGCTCTTGAGGAGTCTGGATTAGGGGTGTCGAGATAGCGGACTATAACCTTTGGCAGACTCTCGGACTATGAAGATACAAGATTGAAGACTTCGTCCCGTGTAATGGGATGGGACTTCCCTTGGCGTGGAAGGCAAGCTTGGCGTCTGGATATGTAGATCTCCTCCCATTGTAACCGACTCTGTGTAACCCTAGCCCTCTCCGATGTCTATATAAACAGGAGGGTTTTAGTCCGTAGGACGAACAACAATCATACCATAGGCTAGCTTCTAGCGTTTAGCCTCTTTGATCTCGTGGTAGATCTACTCTTGTACTACCCATATCATCAATATTAATCAAGCAGGAGTAGGGTTTTACCTCCATCGAGAGGGCCCGAACCTGGGTAAAAACATCGTGTCCCTTGTCTCCTGTTACCATCTGCCTAGACACACAGTTCGGGATCCCCTACCCGAGATCCGCCGGTTTTGACACCGACAATTACTGTGGGAGAATCTAGGGACGTAGCACAAGCTACCATAGGGAGCATTCATTTTCTTGCTATACATTACTTTGCTCTCTTTATTGGTAGATGCATTAATGGTAAGGACGAAGTATGCCACATGTGTGCTCCTGATCTTGCTGTCCTCAAGAGTGCTATGTCAGGTTGTAAAGGTTATAACTTGGGGGCAATAGTTGCACGTAGGTTGCAGAATAATAGTAGAAAGGGAGATTTATTTGGAGGAATTTATGCAACCCGTGTAGCTAACTTTCTTAATATAGCTCCACGAGAGGGGGATATGATTTTACCTCCTGTTTATTTGGATAAAGAAGCTATGTTCCATCATCATTTTCTTGAGAGGAATGAACAATTCCTCCATTATCGACTAATCTATAGACAGGCGTTAATGTCGTCCCCTCACTTTTCCTGCCCCTACCTTTTTGATTATCGTGCAAGAGGGAGCTACGTTGTCACCGGGGCAGAAGCAATCGAGTATGAGAGAGGAATGGAGGCAGCGCCAACGTAGCTGCCGCTCAGAGGCGATCGCCTCCGCATCTCAAGACAACCCAGCTTCACTTATGGAAATTAGCCAGCGGTCCTTGGTACTAGACCAACTTAGGCCAAAAGCCTAAGCTTGGGGGAGTACGTATTTCTCACCTACTTTACATTCATGTTCACACACTAGTCGTTGGTGCTCATACTCTTTCATTGTATTATCGATGTTAATTTAAATTTCTTTTTCTAGTTTTCTTCTTGTGTGTTCGTTAAACTATCGGGGAAGCTGATCGTAACCCACGAACACCTATGGGGGCCGGCGGACCGGACCCCTTTCGGTTTGGTGGGAGGCGGCGATTGCACGAAGAGCAGATCGAGGCGAAGCACATGAGCAGTTTACCCAGCTTCGGAGCTCTCCGGAGAGATAATACTCCTACTGCTGCTTGTCTGATTGCGTTGCGTTCTTGCCAGGGAGCAATGAGAGCTACAAAACCTAGCTTGAGTGTCTCTTGTCTCGAATGAGTCGAACCGAACGAACCCACCCGAACCCTTTCTACGTTGCACATGGGCCTCCTTTTATATGCTCAAGGGGTCACCAACAGGTGGCAACGTAGACGTGAAGCGGGCAAATGGGAAAAAGACTTGCGGTTGGTACAGCTACTTTGTACAGTGTATCCTACCTAACTCGTGGCAAGGACAAAAGCATTAAATGCCCGTCCATGTCGCCTAAACGAGGCAATGGGACCGTCGGAGCGCCACCGTTGACACGATGGCATTCTTGTCGCTGCCGCTTACCGCTGCTCTCCGCTGGCCGCTGACCTCTTGACACGCGCTGGGATGGTCCCATGGCGACACGTTGGTGGATGAGCTGGAGCGGAGATGAAGAAGAGGTTACTCGCTGCAAGCGCCTTTGCCGCGGCTGAATCCTTTGTCGCGCCCGAAAGCTTGTGGCTCATCGAGCCTTCCGGCAAGCTCCTCTTGCCGGGTCTTGTCTTCTACGTGCCTTGGTGGCCTTCCGGCAAGCTCCTCTTGCCGGGCCTTATCTCCTTGGCTTAAATCTTTTGTTCTTGAATGGCTCCAAAGGAACCATGGAGGACCTCGGCGGTCACTAGGGAAGCCTTGCCGCTGGTGCTGCAACTGCCCGGTGCGAAGTTAGGGATACTAGGGTACCCTACTCTAGTACACCGGCAGAGCCCGAGCCTGGGCCACACCTGCAGTGCCGGCTGTTGGGCCAGGCCCAAAGCAGTCTGCACGAGCACGCGCCTAGATCACGCCGTTACTTGCTCAGGACCACCACGTCCCCACTTAACAGCACGCGTCGAACGTGGCGTCGTGGGAGAGATCGTGGGGGCCTTCTTTAATTGGAAAAGCGAACGTCCGCCCCTCTCCTCCTTATAAACAGGGGAAGCAGGGCAGGTCGCCCACCTCACCATTGCTGTCCCATCTCAAAACCACGCCGCTCCCCCTTCTTCTCTAGTCCGGAGAGAACAACGCTCCGCTTCATCGCCTCCAGGCGCCATCAGCCGTCGGTCTCCTCCACCACCTCCGCCATGGCTCCAGAAAGCCGACAAGGGAAGGGGTGAAGTCGGCTGGAGGCTGTGGCTCAAGGGCGCTCTGCGAAGGAGCGGGCCATCTCCCCCAGCTCGGCGCAAAGGAGCCGAGGGAAGGCTACTACCTTTTCTGGTCGACGGCGACGCGGGCGCATCCACGCACGAGGGTACTCTCAGCCGCTGCGTTAGAGTTGGCTCCGAGCGGGTACCCCTTCTTCGCGCTCTTTTTCTATTGCGGGCTCTGCCCCCCTTCTCTGAGTTCTTCTGCGATATCGCATGAATACCTCACGGGCCGCCTCCTTGATTTCACCCCAACGCTGTCTCGACTATGGCAGTTTTCGCACACCTTTGCGAAAACTTTGTGGAGTCCACCCAAACGTAGCCCTCTTCCGCCACTTCTTCATGCCCAGCGTTGAGAGAGGAGAGCCACTTGTCGGAGGGATTGCTTGGATCTCCGGGATCATCAAGAAAGAAGCCTATCTCGGAAGGAGAGCTCCGTAGCAAGTGGGAGGAGTGGAGAGCCGATTGGTGTTGGATCGTTGAGGAGAACCGCAGCCCTTCACTGCTTGGCCCGAACTCCCATAGTCGCTGCAACGATTGGAGCAACTTGGCACCGGAGGATGCTAGGTTGAAGATTGCTGTGACCGGGCTTGCGCCTCGTGCTTGCCGGACTCATCAGAGGCGCCGTTGGTGCAGATTTCGCCGCCGCCGCAGACGCTTCCCTTGCAGGAGAGGAGGAGACCTGCTTGGAGTTCCAAAATGCGCGGATCGGACATCATGAGGCTGCGCCCGGCCTCAACTGGAATTTCACCGTCTTGGAGTTGGATGCGATGTTCTTTGGAGATGTTCAAGCATCGACCCGATCACCCCCAGTGGTTCATGTTGCCAAGGGAGTCGTTCCTTTATGCAACAACTCTTCGCTCGACCGCATCCGTGCAATGATGCGTTGTGTGATTCGTGACGGATCGCTCCAACCTAGCAAGAGCCTGCGGACGATGTCGTGCGGCAGTTCTTCGATAGCTTGGAAGAAGTGCCGATCCGCTCCGACGAGCAGAAGTGGCTCACCCGCGACACCACCGACGCCGAGATGCAGCGCATTGCCACCAGGCTGGAGGAGCCGGCAGCAGCTGCCGCCGCTGGTGAATTTGGGTTCACCGTGGACGAGGCAGAGGCGGCAGAAGCGGCAAGCCTTGCCGATCGAGAGGAGCTTGCCGGCGAGGACGAGCAGGCCGAGCCCGAAGTTGAGCCGAGCAAGTCTGCCGAGGGCGCCTCCTCCACACCTTCAAGTAGCTTGCCGCGAGCGGAGCCCACAGCTCCACCAAGAAGGCGTCTCCGCAAGGCCGGGGAAGTGACGGGGCGGCAGGCGGGCCAACAGCCGCAGCGCCTTGTGACGCGCTCCACCGCGACAAGCATTGTTGCCTGGAGCACCCACACCGCCTGCAACAGTGAGGGGATCCTCTCGTGCCACCGCTGCCACCCCGCCAAGCGGTCAAGAGAACCTACTCCTCCGCCTCTTCGCACCGGAGGCGAGCCGGAATTTGATCTCTCCGCGCTCAGCTCCGACGAGGAAGAATAAGAAGAGTAAGCTTCTATGCTGTGCTTGTATTTATTCAATTTGTTGATCTGTCTTGTATCTGATTTGCTTCATTCTGAACTCTTTCCTTTTCAGGACGCTGGCCTAGAGAGCTTGAAGAGCCAAGACCACAGTGGTTGTCGTGAGGGCGATCCCCTGGTAGCAACAGGAGGCGCGTCTGAGACCCCCTTGCCGGATCCGGCAATCCTTCCTCAAAGCAGCTCCCAGCACAGCCCCCATCGTAAGTATATGATTTACTTCTTACTGTTAGGCGTGCATGGGTGCTCTTTATTTGCTGATATCTGACTGTTGACTTGTGTAGGAGCGAGCAGCCCGCCAGAGTGTCTGAAGCCCGTTCGACCGCCATCTGCTTCAACTACGCCGCCAAGGGAGGATCCCCCGGCAAGGGAGTGCCCCCCGGCAAGGGAGGCTTCTCCGGCAAGGGACGGCCCTCCGGCAAGAGATGTCACCGTCGACCCTCCGGTGGCTGAGTCTGCAGCTGCAGACCCTATCACAGGTAAGCCTCTTGCCCGTAAACCGCCCTTGTGTTCTTCTTCTTCCAATTCTTCTTTTTGGATATTTTGTTTGACTTTTCTTGCTTTTTCTTGTCGTCAGATCCATCCGCCGCAGAGCTGATGGAGACTGAGGTCGCCGGCGAGGAGGACGCGCGCGGCAACACTGATGACACCGCCGTCGCCGAGGAGGAAACCGGCGCGGACGAGCCCGCCGTCGAAGAGGCCGCCAAGGCTGCCGCCCGAAGGCGGCGCGAGGGGTCAGCAATCGTCTCGACGACCTCGAGGCCGCAGGAGCGCCAGGCTCTACACCGACTGCCGAACCCTCCGCCGCTGCCGCAGCGCCGGGCTCCGAGGAGCCCCAGCCCGGCGCCTACTTGAAGGCTGGAGACGGCGTCTTCATCAAGCTCCCCTGGGCGTCGAGCTCCAGGGCGCCGATCGAAGGAGAGACCTTCGACGGAGAGCTGCTCGCCTCCGCTGGGTTGACGCTGGTCGACGCGCCAAGCAGCAGCAGCGGTGAGTCGGAGGAGGAGCAGCTGTTGCGGAAGCTACTGTCGCTCTACCACGCCCGACAAGCCAAACTAGAATCCCGAGAAGCGCTTGTCGCGAGGGCGGGAGCAAACATGGAGAAGCGCGCAGAAGAGCTCTGGGGCGCCAACCAAGAATCTCTCCGGAACGTAGCAGAAGAGCGGGAGCGACTCGCTGAAGAGCGCACAGCCTTCCTCCTTGAGAAGGCTGAGGTCGAGGAACAGCAACGGCTCGCCGCCGAGAAGCTATCTGCGCAAGAAGGCGAGTTGGCGCAGCGGAAGATCAACCTTGACAGCTATGAGGAAGAGCTTGCCGCACGCGAGCAATCAATTGGCGGAGCTCTCAAGGAAGCAAAGGACACTGCCGCAGCTGCCGAGGCCGCCAAGAAGCAGTTGGAGACGAAGGTGACGCAGCTGGAGGCCAACCTTCAGAAGAGCGGCCAGGAGTTGGAGACGAAGGAAGCCTACACTCTTGGCGAGCTGCAGGGCCGTCTCGCTGAGAGGATCAAGGAGCTCGACGCCGCCAAGGACTCCAAGGCAGATCTTGAGTTGAAGCTGACCACCCACGATGCAGACGCTGGGACGGCGCCAAAGAGCGGGAGGTGGGCCTGTTGGAGAAGATCAAGGCCAGCGAGGCTGGCTTGGCGAGTGCTCTGCCGCCAGAGCACCTTGGGGAGAATGTGGAGCTCTGGATGAAGGTCTTGTGAATATCGCCGCCGCCATCGACAAGGAGCTGATGGAGCTGGGGATGGTGGATCTCGGGTACTCCCCGACGAGCGTCTCCAACCCAGCGCCAAGCTCAGCTTGTTCCTCAAGGGCGTGGTGACGGCTTTCCAGCGACTCCGGGAAGAGATCCCAAAGCAGCTGGCCGAGGAATCGTGCCAGATCTGTGCGGAAGCTCTCCAGAAGGTGTTGATGAAGGTGGCCTTCCGCAATCCAGGCCTCAACCTCAACGGTGTCCTCAAATCCTTGCCGCCAGATGCCGATGTGGAGGCGCTCAAAGCCCTTGTCGCACCCATTGTGGACAAGGTGGGCAAGATCAAGCGGGTTGATGGCGACCGCGTAGATTAGGCCGCCAGTTTTATCTTTCCCTTGTCGCTGCTGATCATGTTTAGGAGAACAATTTATTAGATCTGCGACAAGCTATTCTTGTAATATAACTATATCTTAGGCAATGATTGCAATGTTATTTCCTTTACTTGATTCCTTCCTTTGTATGTTTGAGCCTTACGCTTTTAGGGAACTTGTCGGTATGGGCACCTTTGCATGGCTGAGTCTTGAGCGTCGGCAGCCTCTTGGCGGTGCTGCCTCCGACAAGCAACCTTGTCGCAACTAGTTGCAGCTCACTCACGTTGTTGAGCGGACTCGAAACAAGGTAAGGGCGCGACTAGCTACGAGTTGGTTCCTCCGCGCACAGGCTTTCCATACAAAACTGCAGTCGTTCAAGGAAGATAACTTAAAATTTAAAACTGATTGCTCAAACTTTGGCAACTTAGCTTTTTACGTCGTTAAGCTTCGGTAAGGCGAAACTTCCTCGGCGGCGCTTGGTGGCCCACACTATTATCTTCTCCTCCCCGGCTAACTTGTGGGTAGGAACCTCCCTTTCTTTGAGAAAGAGAAAGAAGAGAAAATAAAGTTATGGAGCCTTGTGGCTCGTTATTGCTTACCGGATGTGGGTGCTGCACAAAGTGTTAGATAATACATGCAAAATGGTGATGAAAGCATGTAGTTGACAAGTTGCGCGCAACACATGATTTTTACTGATGCACGGGGTCTGCGCCCGGCTTTGTACAAAGGATTACATGCAACATCGGCAAGACTTGTACAAAAGGTGGTTCTTGGAACAGGTTAAACAACCGTGCCTCTGAGTAAAACTTACGAAGATGCTCAATGTTCCAGGAATTGCTCACGGAAAGCCATCTTTGGTCTCAAAGGCGGACAGCGCCGAGCCTAGTGACTTCGTTTCACCCGATAAGGACCTTCCCACTTGGCGTCAACTTGTTGGAATTCTTGGCGGATTGAGCGCGAAGAACAAGGTCGCCTTCCTCGAGACTTCGGCACTAACTGCGGCTATGGTAGCGGCGCAAAGCTTGCTGATAACGAGCAGCTCGTCAATGCCTGAAAGGCGGTCCTCCTCAAGGAGCAGCGTCATCTTGTTGCAGCTGCTCTTGCTCAAGCTCATCATAAGCGAGCACTCGAGGTGACCCATATCACGAGTTCCGTGGGGAGAACTGCCTATGCTCCATAGACTAGGCGAAAGGTGTGCGGCGGTGGCTCGATTTGGCGTCGTCTGATCGACCAAAGAACCACCGCAGCTCCTCAATCCAGTTTCTTCCGCACTTGTGCAGCACTGTCGAAAGTTACGGTCTTGAGTCCTCGCAGCACTTCAGCGTTGCCCTCTCCTCTTGACCGTTGCTCCTTGGGTGAGCAACGAGTTAAGCAGACCTTGGCGCCAAGATCTTGGGCGTCTTGCATGAAGGTGCGGCTCGTGAATTGTGTGCCGTTGTCGGTGATGATTCTGTTAGGAATCCCAAAGCGGCAAACAATCGACTGAAGAACTTGATGCTTGTTGTCTTGTCACCTTCCTCACTCGCTTCCACTTCCGGCCACTTTGTGAACTTGTCGATGGCGACGTACAAGTACTCAAAGCCCCGACAGCTTCGGGAAAGGGGCCGAGGATGTCGAGCCCCTGACGAAAATGGCGAGGATAAAGGGATCGTCTGGAGAGCTTGAGCTGGCTGGTGTATCTGCTTGGAATGGGCCGCACGCTTCACACTTGGTTACTTGTGCAGTTGCATCACGGAGGGCTGTCGGCAGAAGAAACCTTGCGGAATGCTTTGCCGGCAAGTGCTCTTCGCCAATGTGGTGACCACATATGCCTCCGTGTATCTCGCCAGCAGCTTACATCCATCTTCGGTGAATACACTTCAATTTCACACCGTTGAGTCTTCTTCATGCAGAATCTTTGTCGACAAACTGGTACATACTTGACTGCCGGGCTACTCTTTCCGCTTCTTCTTGCTCTTCGGGAAGTTCTCCTATCTGAAGGAAATGGACGATCTGCTGTGCCCATGCTGGAGCTTGTGGCTCGACAACAAGGACTAAAGGCACAACTGCTGTTGCGGGAACCTCCGCTTCTATGGTGAGAACCTGCGGCTCAGCCGGAGCCTGATGTTCCCCGGCAAGCTTACCGGAGCAAAACTTGTCGGGAGCGTCTGCTTCAACGGAAAAAACCCTAGGGCTCGCCGGAGCAGAGTGCTCCTCAGCACTCTTAGCGTTGATCTTGAGGACCTTCTTGACGGCGGCTTCAGGGAGCTCTGCCGGAAAGTAGTCACCGGAAAACTTCCTCTTCTTGCTCTGTCCAGTTGATGGTGCTACAGTTGGTTGAGTCAGCTTGAGCACGAAGATCCCTGGTTCCACAGGTAACTTAAGTGCGGCGCACTTCGACAGGCCATCAGCAACGTCGTTCTGAGCTCTTGGAACATGTTCCATCTGTAGGCCGTCAAAGTGTTCTTCTAGCTTTCTCACTTCATTAACATAAGCTTCCATTAACAGACTCTGATAATCTTTGTTTACTTGGCGGATGACAAGTTGCGAGTCACCCCTGACAATGAGCTTCTTGATCCCAAGGTCTACCGCGATTCTGAGACCGGCAAGCAAACCTTCATATTCTGTAGTATTGTTCGTTGCTTGCTCCTTGGGAAAGTGCATCTGGACTACGTACTTGAGGTGCTCTCCGGTGGGTGCGACAAGTAGTACGCCGGCACCGGCGCCTTGCAGCGAGAAGGCACCGTCAAAGTACATTAGCCACTCTTTGCTTGCCTCACTACTAGAAAAACCACTACTAATGGCGCACCTAATTTGGCCATTAATGGCGCATCACTGGTGCGCCATTAATAGCACGCCATTAGTATTTTTTACTAATGGCGCACCTCTGAGTGCGCCATTAGTATCTGAGATATACTAATGGCGCACCACCTGATGCGCCATTAGTATATGCTGAGTGCGCCATTAGCATGCCTCCCGGGGCATGTATACCAGTGCTTTGGCATACTAATGGCGCACCACCTCGGATCGCCATTAGTAACACGGCATACTAATGGCGCACTACCCAATGATGCGCCATTAGTATGCCTTCGTCATACTAATGGCGCCTTTGTCATGTGATGCGCCATTAGTATGAATATTAGGTTTTTTTATTTTTATTTTTCTATTTTTTGCACAGGTTACAAAATGTATAATTTGACAAAATATAGACAGCACACATCAACAATAGATTCATCAAATACAATACAAGATTAGTCTTTGAATACAATTCATCATATTAGTCTCCGAATACAATTCATCATATTAGTCTCCAAATTGAAAAGACCGAACAAAGATAGAACATTATATTACAAGTCTCGAGACCGCGAGTAGCGAGTTTGTCTTCACATTACAAGTCGATATCGATCATCTAAACTACCATCACATAGAAGAGAGCTGCGGTCATCACGATGAGCATCATCACGATGAAACTTCGTCTTCATCCGGTTCCTCCAACGCCCTCCCTCTCCCGCTAGATAGCGGGCGATCTAGATTCGCCTCGGCCCTAGTGGTGTACCCTTTGTAACTGTTACCGCTGAATCGGTGAACCTGTCTCCGACACTCCTCCCGTCATCGAGACTCCAGGAACCTTACCCTTGTACACGACATACGTCGGCATCGCTATGCACTAGCCAAACGTAAACGTTAGTACCAATTCACAGACAATACATAAGCAATATATAAGTATGCAAATGAACGATCGGAAGAGAAAAGCAAGACATTAATAGCATCGATTACATCTAAGTTGAACGACTCTCGAAACCAAAGAGACATACTACAAGTTCATTAAAGTTTAATTACAACATGAGCCAATCGATGTTTCGAGAACCAGACAACTCGACTCAAGGGACCGAGCGTGGATGAAGCCGCCGCTCATCGTGGGAGTCATGAAAGAACGGGCGTTGTCATCCTGCATTTGTAGCATTGTGTCGATGTCACCGTTGGACGGTTGATTTCGAGGTAGAACTGCCCCGAGGTACGGCGACATCTTGATGGATGATTTCCGCAAACTCCATTTGGATGCGAAAGAATTTTGTCGAGGTCCGCGTCTGGATTGCCGACACGCTCGCGGCCCAATCTTGGAGTTTACTCGGTAGCGAAGTTGATGATGGTCCCGTCGATCGCCGCATGTGATGGATGGCGTAGTAGGCACCCTTCGATCGCCAAAGCGGCTGCTTGACGCAGCGTAACGTCAGATTGTGGGAGAACACGTGCTTGCCGTGATTTCATTTAATAGGCCTGGTGAAGGTGCCTCCAGATTTGGCGTGGCGGGAGAACATCATCAAGAACCTTCTTGACATTTGTGTAGTCTACGTTCGATCGACGGTCCGGTCGAAATACGTGGCCATGGAATATTTGGGGCTTAGGAGGATGGAGTGCAACATGTGTCACCGCAGAAAACACGGAATGTTAAAAGAAAAACGATCGAAATGTAAGAATTCATATGTTACGGGCGGTTGAGGGAGGACTTACTCGGAAAGTAAGGCACGAGGAAGTTATCCTTATCTTGGTTTGCCGAATGACGCCTTCGAGGTAAGAACTTCGCGACTTGCGGTCCCAGCGCTGCCCAAGATCTTGGCACGCATGTAGAAGGGGTCAACTATCACGATGTCCGGGTCTTGTCGCGAATGATCCGCATCTCCATACTCAGCGAAAATAGCGAGCGAAGGTGTAGTGCAGCGGATGAAGGTTCAACATAGCGTGGATGTCATCAAACGCAGGACGATCGTCGCCCGATGGAGTTATCCACAAAGCCCTTGCCCTCTGGCACCTTGGCGCGAAACCGGGTATGCCACATCCTTCTCCACGAGACGCCGCTTCTCCAAAGAAAGAACAACATCATGCAGACTCCGCATAGCACCGGTTGCAGCATTGAGCATATTTGTCGGTAGCATCGCCCTACCCGCCACATGCACCCTCCTCGAGATATCCTGCGGTGAAGGTGGCCCGCCCCGAGCACGGATCGTACTCGGTGCGGCTGGCTCGCACCCTTCTTAGTCTTTCTTTTGCGTGCCTTCTTCTTCTCCTGTAATGGGACCGAGTTTTGCTCACAGACCGCCTTCTTGAGTGTGTTGGGGCTGATAATATTTCGCACCTCGCCTATCGAGGCTCGGTGAAGTCGGCAGCTGGGCGTCTCGAGAGCTGAACGCCAGACGGCGCTGTTGCAACTTGGCTTCTCCGATACGAGCTAGATCGCACACGTCTTTTGTTGGGTTTGGTTCTTGAGAAGGAGGCCCCATGAAGTCGCCATCGCACCCATGCTCGGCAAAGTATCGATCGACGTTGCCAAATGTATCATAGTCGCCGCCGTCGTCGTTCGATCCTGTGCCATATGCATGTTTGGATCCGATGGCATAGGGATGTCCGGCACCGCACGGCGGTCTTGCCATGGGGCCGACTTGGCGCCGGCACGGTGGCGGTGTTGTCTTTGGGGTGGTGTCCCCGCCCCAAACGAATCTGGCTCTTGACCAAAGCAGGGCCAGCTCAGCGCGCCGAGGGTCATCACGCCATCATCGTCGGCCCCGACGGGTCGATTCGGAGGTAACAAGTCGTCGCAGCCTGGCAGCACCAACCAGTTGAACCCTAAACAAGTTGGGTGGCATCTGGGTACCGTGGAACAAGGGTTGCCGGTTGAACGATTTTGCCCTTGGCGACATCGACCAACTCGTTGTTCACGAAGTGGAGGAGAGTGCACGAACGTCGGCGGCGCCGCGAAAACATGTAGGGCGTCGAGGATGCCCATCAAAGGCAAGGAGATGAAGTCCTCGGCGAGAGAGGCTTAATTAGTTACCGTGATGATGGCGCCGAGCTCGGCTAATGTAGAGGCACCGCCAACGGCGGGCGCAGCGATTGACGGAGGGGCCGCTTGCTGCAGAGGTGCCGCCGGCGTACACCCGGTGCATTAAGCTCCGTGCGGCGTCGGAGACACCAATGCCGCCCCGCGGAGGCACCAATGGCCCCGCCATCGCATTATGCGAGTTGCTGGCCGTGAAGCTAGGAATCGGGCGGCCCTGTTGGCGCCCGCAATCCACGCCTCAACCCCGAGATCAAGGTAGGCACAAGGGCGGTGATCGCCGCCCGAGTCGTTGTTCCACTTGCTCTTGGACAATCTCCGAATCCGCGCCACCTGTGCCTTGAGTTCTTGAACCTCTCGCGCTGGCTTTCCGAGCTGGTCTTTTCTCCTTCCGCACACCAGCGGTATAGTATGACCCCATTTTGTCGACAAGCCTTTGCCGCCACACGACCAGGTGACGTCGACTTCGAGCTTATCCTTGTTCTTCATTACATTCAACCCCTATTTAGAGTGGTGTCCCAAGGGTTGCTCTGAGTCGACCCAGCGCCTCGCTTTCGATCACTGCGGAAGGAATGTGAACCATTTAGAAATTCGCTTCATTAATTAGAATGCAACCATATGGAGCTAATTACGCGGGGTGTATTCCTTACGAGAACAAGCTCAAGCTGCCTGGTCTTGGATCCGTGGTAAGCTCCTTTGTTTTCGGTCCTTCTTGTACCGGCCCCGACAAAGTTCCTGGTGCGCTTGTCACCGTATGTATCGAAGAGGCGGTAGGCCTTGCTCGCACGGTCCGCCTCCTCCTTGTCCCATATAGGCTCCGCCACTCAGAACCGCCGGGACCGTGTGTGTTCCCCTATGTTCAGCTCCGCATTTGTTTCCCCACTCACTTGATTGGGAGCTTGCGGTGCTCGAGCAATTGATCTTGAAGTCGTTGTAGTCATCTTCGTGATCGAAGGATTTTCTCCTTGATCTTTCGATAACTCTCACCTTTCTCGATCATTCTCTTCACATTGCTTTTCCAAGTAGACAGGGCCTTGCTCATCTTCGTGAGGGCAGCATTGTTCACTTTATTCCCTTTGAGGCTTGTGTTTTCAAATTCAGCGGGAACTTGTATCGTTCGTGCAGCTTCGTGAAGAGGAGGTTGCGCAAATTCCCTCGGTCGGGATGCCTCGGGTTCTCGGTGTTGATCGAGACGGTGCTCGGACAATGCACCCGAGCTGAAGCGAGTACCCTTGACTATTCGTTCGGGCGCCGTTGGATTCCGTTGGAGTCCACTTGATAACTTCCTCCTTGAGGTGCGGAGCACGATCGGGCGCCAGTCCTTCGTTGCCTCTTCGGTTGGCTGCCATCCAGGCGTGCGCCGCCATCATCGATGGTGGCATCCTCGGCGGCACCATCGGTGGTGGCATCGGTGTGGTCATCCTCGGCGGCACCATCCGTGGTCTCGGGATCGGTGGGAAGGCGGCGGCCTCATACAAGTGAGGTTGTTCCTCCATCTCTGGGACAGCTCCCTGAATGCCTTGCCGCCTTGAACCCCGGCCTCATCGTTAGGGCCATGTTTCTCTCTAAATAGAAACAAAGTTTGGTCAAAAGTTGGTTATTGTCAAGGAACAAGATCTCTAAGTTGACCAAATAACCTAATTCTCGAGGAATGTCGCCAAAAGTTGGTTATTGTCAAGGAACAATTGAGAGATGTTTGTGATATTGCCTAGGTGTTTTGGGATAGAACCTGTTAGTGTGTTGTTGCTAAGGTCCAAGTCCACGTTCTCAGGGTAACCTAGTTCTTGAGGGGTGTATCTAGAAAGTTCACTCTTCTTTTTAGAAGACAAGCGTCTGAAATGGTATTGCCTTTCCTTAATTTGTACTATTTTTTCATTGTGCTGAATACTTATGTGGGTGAGTGTATTTGTAATTACTTTTTACTACACATGTCAAGCAAGGGTGTCTGAGTGTGTGAATAAAATACTAAACTAATCCAACCACTAAAGAAAATTAATTTTTATTTCGGTTGAGAATCGGGCACCTTCTAGGTCAAGAAAATTGGGCATGACCTTTGCTAATTTTCTTGACCTAGAGTGCCCCATTCTCAACGAAACGAAATTAATCAACGTTTCAGAGAAAGGGGTCATTTTAGAAGATCACAAGTAGCAGCAGCATCACTTGACAAAATCACAACTAGCAGCGACATCACAAGTAGTACAGCAGCCTTTATTTACACAAAAATATCAACGTTTGCAACAGTAAGGTAAGATGCTTAAGTCCAGCACTCCAGCCTTTATTTATGAATGTACAAAGGAAAGATGCAAAAGATTAAGTGGTACACTATTAAAGCAAGGAAAGAAACATGTAGATCTGATAGAACCAACCCTTTGGTTGGCTAAGTTGATGAATTGTTACAGAGAAAAAAAAAGGATTTGACTCCAAACCAATGTCGAACTCTACATCAAACACAGCCATCGAATGTTAGAACATCTGGTTCAAAAATCACAAAGAGGCTCTAATAACATGGGGCATTGGCACCGTGTCGGCCCCTTCATCTAAAATCACAAAGAGGCTCATCGATAACCTGCCAATACCCTGAATTTTTTCTACAGTTCCATCATAATCAACAAAGAATCTCAGACACACCTATCAGGTAGGTAGCAAAATCTTAAGATTGGAACAATGTGTGATACAACCAAGCATGAGCTACTAAACCAAACCCAACACCAACACTGGAGGGTTGTTTTCCTGAAAACACAAGGACAATGATCATGGACAACATAGGGTGTATATAACATGCATCACGGTCCTCTTCTAAAGGCACATCATTGCAAGAGACAAAAGTTGCGGAGCAAACTTAAGCCAAGGATTGCCAAGTTCATTCTGTCAGGCAGTTGGCAAAGCCGAGTGCATACAAAAAATATTAGTGCTCGGCAAAACCAAAACACTCGGCAAAGCCCTGCCTTTGTGGTGTACAGCAGAAAAAAAAACACTTAGCAAAAGCCAGGCCCTCAGGCAGAGCCACAGTATGCCAAAAGTGTCCTATGGACGCGTTCGCAAAAAGAATCGACACTTGTAAGCTGTATGCAACATGAAAAATAGCTTTACGATGCTAGAATTGCACTTTCGATGCCATCGACCAACAATTACGATGCTAATAGTATTTTAGCAGCGTCGGGAGGTGAGGGCCTTTCTATTCTCCTCTGGTCATGTTGCTCATGGAGAAATCAAGAAGTCTTTTGTCCACGAGACAAGAGATGTGACGGTGAAAAGATATGTTTTGAGGAATGAGGCAAAGGGAACAAATGCCAACTTATAGATTTAGTAAGCGAGAAATGTGACTAGTGTCGTAAAGAAAATAGTCTTTTTCATAGGATTATTAAGGAGCACAGCTAGCGATTTCAATGATAAAATCAGATCGATTACAAGAAGCGAGGAGCAGCTAAGGGTGAAGCTGCACTTGCAACTACTCAATGAAACAACATTAGATACATTACAAAGCTACTCATGAAACAACATTAGATACATTACAAAGCTACCATTAGCAAAGTCTCAGTCCAACCAGAAATATGAAGGTGCATACGTGCATTATGGGAGACAACGAAGGGGAAGCTGGGGATACAGTTTTGCTTCGAGTTGTGTTGTGTGTTCAACTTGACCTATACATTGTATGTCATGTATGCAACGTTTTCACCTTTCTAAACTGTATCGAGAAGAGCAATTGTTAGGTTCCTTTCTTTTGCCTTTTTGTTGTACAACAGGCTGGGTTTCATTTCAAGCGGAAAAAGAACCGGAGAGTTACTCAGAAGGTTTGGTCACTTATAAAATTCATTTGTCTACAACAGATGGGCATCACACGTATTTGCCCCTTGAAAATTTCCAAGGTTTGCTCCATTCTTTTGGGTCACAAAGGGGTTTACAACTTTGTTAGATTAATCGTATGACAAATCTTTTGTTTACTCGCAGCCTCACTCACACCTTTGACACTTCCAATAGCCAGTATATGAATTATTTTATGCTATAAAGAAACTACAAATTTCCGCAGCAACGCGCGGGGTATCTGCTAGTTTACAGAAATATGTGAACACATTTTCCAAAAATGAAAGAAAAGTCCTTGAATAAGTCCTTTAACACGTTTTTCCTTCAGTTTTTCCCTGAATTTTATATCCTTAATTAATAGAAGCACTCAATTCTCCTCGGTTTTACAAGGCCAAGAATTGTTGGTGGATTATCAAAAGGAAAAGCATTGGGCACTCTGATCCAATCTAAAATGGCAAAGCTGAGGCAGATTGCTTTTCACTAATGATAAAACTCAGGTTAACAAGAAAATGAGAGGAGGGGAGGGAGGAGGGAGGAGGAGGGGAGGAGGAGGGGAGCTCACGGGGTGGTGGTGCTCGGCGACAGTGGTGTGGGCGAGGCGGCCAGGAGGGCGGGTCGCGTCAGAGGCGAGGCAGGCGAGGTCGAGGTGGGGCAGCGCTGGGCGGGTCGAGGCGGCTGGGCGGCGGGCAGCGTCGAGGCGGAGTCGGGCGGCGTCCGGGCGGCGGGTCGCGTCGAGGCGGCGTGGGCGGGGGTCGAGAGGCGGCGTGGGCGGCGTGGCGTCGGGTCGCCCGAGTCGCGTCGGGCGGCGTCAGGCCGAGAAGGCGCTGGGCGGCGTCGGGCGGCGTCGCCGAGGCGGCGGGCAGGCCGAGGTGGCAGCGTCAGTGCGAGAGGGAGTGGCGTCGAGGAGAGGAAGGCGAGGAGAGAGAGGGCGAGGGCGAGGGCGAGGTCAGGCAGGGCGGCGCGGCGGTGGATCGAGAGGAGAGGGAGGCTGGCGAGGGGAGAGGGAAGGGGATCGAGGCGAAGGGGAGAGGCAGGGGGATCGGCACAATACTAATGGCGCACCTCACCGTGGTGCGCCATTTATCATCCATACTAATGGCGCACCTCACCGTGGTGCGCCATTAGTATTTTTTTTATTCAACTCGAGCCAACAGGTTATGTAGTACGAGAACTTATCCACGTCAAGCCCACTCTACTAGCTCGATTGGTCAGCAGCAGTTCTCACACCGGGAGGTCTGGGTTCGACTCCTGTGCTCCACAAATTTTTTAGCATTTAAAAAGCTGTTTGATACTTATTTATGTTTAAATATGTTCAAACTTGTTTAAATAATAACAGTAATATTTTTTATAAGACAGTAGCATTTAAAAGCTGTTTGATACTTATTTTTTTATAAGGCGGTGCTTGAGTGCGGGGTCGGCGTGGCGGTTGAGTAGGGAATCGAGGTGCGGGGTTGGCGGCGGCAGTGGACTGGGGGTGCTCGGCGAGGAGGACGGATCTGGCGAGGTGGGATAGCGATCGAGATGGAGGGGATCGAGGTGGGCTCCACAAATTTTTTAGCATTTAAAAGCTGTTTGATACTTATTTGTGTTTAAATATGTTCAAACTTGTTTAAATAATAACAGTAATATTTTTTTATAAGACAATAGCATTTAAAAAGCTGTTTGATACTAATTTTTTTATAAGGCGGTCTGGGTGAGGTGCGGGCGGCGGCGGTTGAGTAGGGGAATCGAGGTGCGGGGGGTGGCGGCCGGTGGACTGGGGGTGCTTTCGGCGAGGGGACGGATCTGGCGAGGTGGGATAGCGATCGAGATGGAGGGATCGAGATCGAGTGTCCATGAAATTTAAAAATATTCATGATAGTTCAAAAGTACCCATGAAATACAATCGAGAAATGAAGGCTACGATTTAAATACAATCGATCTTAGCTAGCTATCTGTTCACAATCTTCTTGCCCTTCTTTTTCGCAAATGGAGTTCTTACGTGGAGCAGACGTCCTTTAGGTAGGGTGGTCCTGCTTCTTCTTGTGGTGTATGCTGCTACTTCATCATCGTCGTCATGTTCGATCCTCGGTCGCCGTACTTGTCGAAGTCTTGCTCATTGGCTACTCCATCCATTCCGATGATCTTCCTTTTGCCTCTCCTCCGACAACACGGTGGGCTTTGGCGGGTCGGTAATGAAAAGCATTGGTCCACTTGGGAAGCCAGTACCCATGGCTCATTTTTAGCGGTGACGTTTATGCCCGCGGTCTTGGATTTAACCGGGTATAACCATGGTGGTGAAATACGGTCTTCTTTTATAGCGTTCTTGGCCCATCGACACGGAACATCGGGACCTTCTCTCCGGTAGCTCAGCTCCCAGATCTCCTCGATCCTTCCGTAGTATCTGTCCTTGTCGTTACGGTGTAGGATTCCATCGTTACCCGGAGTTCGATAACCATCGCTCTTCATGTCCTTGGCCTCGGTGTAGAATGTGTAGCCGTTGATATCGTACGCCTCATAGGTCATCGAGGTTGTGCTCGGCGCCTGTGACAAGGCGAATATGAGTTGTTCTTCGCGGAAGAATCCTCATGTAAAGGGTGCGACGAAGCTTATGCTTGAACCAACGCGTGAAACATGAGTTGTGCTCTTTGAGTGTATCTCCGTCCGTCCTCTGTTGGCCTCGGTCATTGTCGTCTTTTTAATAAAGGTTTTGTGCTCTACCACCCAAGGATCGACCACGTCTATGTGTTGTAGCGCGACTAGGTTTGCTCTTTCAAAGTCGGCGAGTCGACCCTCGAAGTCGACATGCATTTCGCGGCGACCCTCACGGTGACCCCATCCAGCGAGCCTGCCGAGGTGCTGTTGACGGGCAGACCAGCGGGTTCTCGATGCCTAGATAATTCGTGCGAGAGGAGATGCACTCTTGATCGAAAGCCCCGGCTATGCTTCCTACGGGCGTGACATGTTGCGACGTATCCTTTGATGACACCATTCATCCTTTCGAGCGGCATCATGCTGTGCAGGAGCGTCGGCCGAGTTGGATGATATCCTCCACTATATGGACCAGCGGATGCACCATAGCGTCGAAGAATGCGGGCGGAAGTACATCTCAAGCTCGCATAGTATCACCACGATCTCTTCCTGTAGCCCTTCGAGTTGCCTCCGCCAATCGACTTCCGAGAGATGGCGTCGAAGAAGTTGCATAGGCCAAATAGCGTTTCACGGACGTGCGCGTCCATGATCCCAATGGATTACTGGCTGGAAATATCTGCGTCATCGACGCGTGACGGTCGTGAGACTTCATCCCGCTGAACTTCGCTTCGCTG
Organism: Aegilops longissima; assembly: GCA_021605205.1. NCBI lineage: Eukaryota > Viridiplantae > Streptophyta > Magnoliopsida > Poales > Poaceae > Aegilops > Aegilops longissima. The sequence goes on from CM038680.1 coordinate 406,585,960, forward strand.
GGTCTAGGTATCTGCTTATCTTCCCAGCGTAACCGAAGGAAGTTTTACTCCTAGGAGGCAGGTGAAAACTGCTCGATCTCCTCGACTTAGAGTGAAGCACGCGGGGGTAGTCATTTCCGGTCTTCTTGGCCTTTTTGCCTTTGCGGACGACTTCTGCGTCTGCTTTGCCTCATCATCATCATCATCATCATCATCATCATCATCATCATATATAGCGTGAAGCTCCTGCTCGATGCCCATTGATTTCAAGTCTGCCCTTGCTTTGGCCCATCTTTGGTCCTCTCGGCATGTTGAGCAGGGTACCAAGCAGACTCTCGCACACGTTCTTCGTGATATGCATGACATCAAGGCTGTGAGGCACGGTGGATCTTCGAGACGGCAAGTCCCGTAAAACAGACCTCGTTTTCCATACCTTCAGCATGGCTCTGGCGCCTTCGCTTCTTTCCGGCTCTGGCGCCTTTTGCTTCTTTCGGCGGTGGGCAGTCTTTCCAATTTTCAACAGCTTGTCTATTTCCTCGCCGCTCCTCGTACAGGCGTTTTGGGTTCGGTTTCACCATCGAACAGATCCTTGCGTTTCCTCCACGGGTCATCGTCGCGAAGCCACCTTGATGTCCCATGAACACGGTTTTCGAAGACCGGGATCTCTATCTAGCTGGCGATCGTTGTGTCATCCATGCACCTTACGCATCCGGAAAATCCGTGGACTACCTGCCCGCGAGATATCCGTAACCGAGATAGTCGTGCACCGTCGTGAGCGGTGCGGCTCTCATAGGGAAATATTCTTTCTCTGCGGCGTCCACGTATTGGCTGGCGTTTTCCACAGCGTGTCAAGCTCCTCTTTCAGCAGCCCCCAGATCTGATTGATGTCGTTCCTGGTTGTTTGGCCCTTCAATTAGCATACTCATGTGAATGTACTTCCTCTTCATGCACAACCAGGGGGAAGGTTGTACATCCACACAAACACAGGCCAGGTGCTATGTGTGCTTCTCTGGCTGCCAAGCGGATTGACTCCATCGGTGCTCGCGCCAAAGCACGATGTTCCTTGGATCGTTCCCAAATTCGAGTCTTGAAGTTCAACGCACACCGCTCGCATCCTTAGGGTGACTCAGCATCTTGTCTTTTTATCTATCTCCGGATCATTTGCGTCATCTTCCGCTTCTTCTCCTCCCTATCCGCGTGCCAGCGCAGGAGCTTTGCTACCTTAGGGTCCATGAAATAGCGCTGCGACGAGGAGTGATCGGAAAGTACCACACCACTTTTCGAGGAGCTTTCTTCCTCTTCTTGTATCGAGTGGCGCCGCACACGGACATATGGTAGACTCAGCGTGCTCGTCCCGATAAATGATGCAATTGTTCATGCACACATGGTATTTCACATGCGGTAAATCGAGAGGACACACGATTTTCTTCGCCTCCTCAAACTGGTCGGGCACTTGTTCCCCTTGGGAAGGCGTTCGTGCGAGAATGACATGTTCTCGTCGAAGCATCGTCGGTCATTTTGTGTTTTACCTTCATCTCGAGCCATGGCGTTACTTTCGGCGGGTATCCTCGGGCCTGCATCCTTCATACAATGGAGTAACGCGTCTAACTCAAGTTGATCCATCTTGGCTTTCTCTCGGCGGCAGCTCTTGCGTTATCCGTGCGCTTGAGAAGCAGCTCTTGAATATGAGGGTCCTGCACCCAGCCCATCGATGGTCCAGCGTCGTCGCTCCGCCGCATCATCATCTTCATGATCATGCCCGTCGCCTGCTCGGCATCTTCCTCATCATCATGTCCTGCATCTTCTACATGATGATGTGTACAACATCACGTCGTGATCATCTCTGGGATTCTTCGTCTTCTCGCCCGCCCGAGCCGCGGTGGTTGTCTTGCTGCCCTTCCTCATTTCTTGCCCGGCCCGCATGGGCGACTTCAGTAGTCATCTTCATCACCTTGCCACCGATAGCCATCCATGAAACCACGCAACAGCGGTGGTCCCGCACCTGCCGGAATCCGGGTCCGCAATAAGGCTCTTCACTTGCATCTTCGACACGGACATCTTATCTCCGTCTCGTTCTTTTGAAGCATCTCGGCCTTCGCGGACCTCAAAACCTATTCACGATGCCTTCGGTCATCGTGCGGACCATGGTCGCCTGCGGGGTAGAGCAAAACGATATTTTAGAACCAAACAAAAATTTGGCATGACTTTCCCTAAAAATAGGACCAAAAAGAATGCTTAATGCCAAAATTCTCACCGAAACGGAAATGAATCAACATTCCGGCAAAATATTGGCAACTATCGCATTTCAAATACCGGTACACCTCCAAACACAAACACATATGCAACACCACAAACATATGCAACACCACGAACATACATAGATCTAGCTAGGCCGTAAAAAGTGCATGTGCACATTGTTGTAGGGAGAACAACCTAAATATAGCTTCCCCCCTTACTTACCTATTAAAACAAGGTAATTTAACCACTTAATTTGAATGAATCTATGGTGGAAATGAGGTGAAAAAGAGGAGGCACGGAGACAAGGAGGAGGTGGAGAGAATGAAGTGGGGAGAAAGTGAGTGTGTGGGTAGGAGAGGCTGTCCCAAATATCTTGTTGCTGCCCACTTACTAATGGCGCACCTCTTGCATGGTGCGCCATTAGTAGTTACAACTACTAATGGCGCACTTAAGCAGGATCGCCATTAGTATGTTTGGATAAGCGCACTAGTTCAAAAAATATTCTATACTAATGGCGCACCCACTGCAGTGCGCCATTAGTAGTTACAACTACTAATGGCACACTTGGGCAGGATCGCCATTAGTATGTTTGGATAGGCGCACTAGTTCAAAAAAAATTCTATACTAATGGCGCACCCACTGCCTGGTGCGCACTTGGGCAGAATGCGCCATTAGTATGTTTGGACAGGCGCACTAGTTAAAAAAAATTTTGATACTAATGGCGCACCCATTGCAAGGTGCGCCATTAGTAGTTTAAACTCTAATGGCGCACCATCTTTCTGGTGCGCCATTAGTGTCAATCCCATCTATAGCCCTTTTTCTAGTAGTGCCTCCTTGACGGGGATGCTTGTTTCTGGGATTTCTTCATCTTGTGTTGGCATCCATTCTGCTATGAACTCTGCCAATGTTCTGATTTGGATAGTTGAAGTGCTCTCGAACTTGAGGCCAAAGCTTGACAGTTCCAGTGCCCACTCGACAATCCTGCCTGTTGCTTCTGGATTTTGCAATATCCTCTTTAGGGGAAAGCGAGTGACGACTATTATCTCGTGTGCTTGGAAGTAATGGCGCAGCTTTCTCGAGGCCATGAGGAGGCGAAAAGCAATTTCGCACACCAGTACCTTGACCTAGCCCCTGCAGAAGGGGCCGACAAAAGTAAACTGGCGCTGCACCATCCTTTTTCGCATCTTTTACGTGCTCTGCGCAGATCCATCGTTATCGGGACGAGCTTGTCGGTGAAGCCCCACAGCTTGTCATTTGGATGCATCGCCTTGGTTGTCGGCTCATCATCGCCTCCCTTTCCGCTATATATAGCAACAACTTCTCTTGTGGCCTAGGTGCGACAAGTATTGGAGTGGAGGACAAGTACCTCTTTAAGTCTGCAGCGCAGCCTCCGCTCGAGATTCCATTTCATTGGACCTGCCTTTTTCAAAATCTTGAAAAATGGTAGGCGCTTCAGCAGAACCTAGAGATAAACCTCTTGAGAGCAGCCACATAACCGCAAGTCTTCGTACATCCTTGGCGCTTTGGTGCTTCAATCTGCTCAATGGCCTTGATCTTGTCGGGATTGGCTTCAATTCCCCATCGAGACACGAAGAACCGAGAAGCTTGCGGAAGGTACTCGAACACGCACTTCTCGGGGTTGATCTTGAGGTTGATCTTGCGCAGATTTGCAAAGGTCTCATCTAAATCTTGAACGAGTTGCCTGTCCTTGCTCTTGACCACTATGTCATCCATGTAAGCCTCTACATTTACGTGCATTTGCGGCTCAAAAGCGGCATGGACTACTCTTGCAAGCGTTGAACCAGCATTCTTTAGCCGAAAGGCATCCGTACAAAACAGTATGTGCCACATGGGGTGATGAATGCGGTTTCTCCTCATCCTCTTCGCCATGAAGATCTGATGATATCTGAGTATGCATCAAGAAATGAAAGCAAATCGCATCCAGCCGTGGAGTCAACAATCTGGTCGACACGCGGCAAGGGAAATGGGTCTTTGGGTCAAGCTTTATTAACATCTCTGAAGTCGATACAAAGTCTCCATTTCCCATTTGCCTTGCGCACAACTACAGGATTGGCCAACCACGTAGGATGGAGCACTCCTCTGACAAGGCCTGCTGCTTCCAACTTCTTGATTTCTTACGCTATGAATTCTTGGCGCTCCTTTGCTGTTTCGACTTTACGCTTGGCGGGCGCGCATGAGGACAGACCGCTAGGTGATGCTCAATTACTTTCACAGGAACACGGGGATGTCGGGCGCTTGCCATGCAAACACGTCGGCGTTAAGCCCATGAGAAAGCAGCGGCGGCGCTTTCCTATTTAGGGTCAAGCATGGCGCGATGGTGAAGGTACCACCAGTGCCGTCCTCCTTGGCGGTCACCTTCTTAGTCTCTGGAGCTGCCATCGTCTTCTTACACTTGCCGGTGGAGCTCGATGGTGCGTCCTCGACGGTAGCGCAGCACTCCGAAGAGGTGCGCTTGCCGGAGTGGGCATCAGAGCTCTTGCCGGACTTGGCCTTCTTCTTCCCCCCGGGAGCTTCAGCGGCAAGTGACTTGTGATCCGCTGCGGCTGCTGCTTCCCGGTAGATCTTGTCGGCGCAGATAAGAGCATCTTTCTTGTCGCCAGGGACAGAAATGACACTTATCGGGCCGGGCATCTTGAGTAAGTTGTATGCATAATGAGAGGCTGCCATGAACTTGGCGAGTGCTGGACGGCCAAGTATCCCATTCTAAGGCAACGGAAAATTAGCAACGTCGAACGTGACCCTCTCAATCCTGAAGTTTAGCTCGCTGCCAAATGTTATCGGCAACGTGATCTTCCCCTTCGGCTTGCTCCTTCCCGGATTGATTCCTTGGAATGTGCCAGTCTCTTCGAGCTCGCTGTCAGGGATCTGAAGCTTCTGGAGTACTGCGGAGGAGATCAGGTTCAAGCCGGCCCCGCCGTCAACTAACATCTTGGTGACCTTGAGGTTGCGGATAGTTGGTGAGACCAACATCGGCAAGCACCCGACCGTAGTTATGTGATCAGGGTGGTCCTCAATATCAAAGATGATAGGCGTGCTGGACCATTTCAGAGGCTTGCGTGACTCTACGGATGGTTCTGCTGCATTAACTTCCCGTATCCACTGCTTGAGTTGGCGGTGTGAAGTATGCAGAGAGGCACCGCCGTCAACGCAGAGGACCTCTGTGGCTTTCTGAAATTCCTGCTCATCGGCTTCATCATCATCCATGTCTTCGTCGTCGTCGTCTTCATCTTCATCCTTGTCGCGGCCGCGGGGAGGTCTGTCTCCTTGCCGCTGCTTGGCCTTGCCGCAGCGTCCTCCCCGGCCGGGTCGCTTCTTGCTAACTCCCCCAGCACCTTCCTGGGCCTTCTCCTTGTCTCGCCGCTCGTACTCAGCCTTCTGCTGTTCAACAAGCTGCTCGACCTTCTTGCAGCTCTGGAGGTCATGGCCCTTGGTGCAGTGGATCTTGCAGTATTGTTTGTTGCAGCTGTCCTGCTTGTCGGTGGCTACCACAGCCTGGCAGTTGGCGCCCGCGGCAACTTCTTTGCCGGAGCTACCAACCTTAGCTTTCTTTGCGTCGCCTCCGTTGCCGGACTGCTCGACAACTAGCACGTCCTTGCCTTTCTTCTTTCTGTTATTCCGCCGCCGGCTCTTCCTTGCCGGGGCGGTTTCCTCACTATCAGATCCTGCTTCTGTATTCTCTCCTGGGAGTCTCCTCCCTTCTTCAGCACGTGCACACTTGTCGGCCAAGGCATACAGCTCACTGACGTCCTTGACTTTGACCATCGCCATCTCCTCCCTCATCCTGCGGTTCCGCGTTTTGATGAAGCAGCTGATCACCCATAGCGGGGTGGACATCTGGGATGTTGTAGTGCACACGGCTGAATCTCTGGATGAACTTGCGAGGACTCTCCTTCCTTACAGGCGGCGGTGAAGGTCACTCTCTTGGCCATGAGGCTTGTGGCCGCCTGTGAAGGCGCCAACAAACTGATGGCACAAATCTGCCCAAGAGGATATGGAGCCGTCCGGCAAGTGCATGAGCCAAGATCTGACATTGGGTTTGAGTACCAGCGGGAAGTAGTTGGTGAGGATCTTGTTGTCTCGTCCCCCTGCAACTTGCACCACGATGGTGTAGATGCTGAGGAACTCCGACGGATGCATTCTGCCATCGTACTTCTCTGGCACATCTGGCTTGAAATTTTTCTTCTTTGGGCCTTTGGACTTGCCGCAGCTCACGAGTGACGCAGGGCAACCTACAGCGTACGGCAAGTCACTGGTTCCCCTGGCGCTTGCATGTCGACAGCGGGCCCAGCACGCTGGTCGGATTGACGTCGCGCTTCTCTTCGGCGCTCGATGCGAGTTCGAGCGTCTTCTTGTTGTCGTTCGTGAAGAACTTGGCGCTGGTCGCGACGAGCTCGTGGATCCGACGACGCGGTGGAGTCGCTGTCAAGGTGGATCCGACGAGTCAGCGATCTTGGCCTTCGGGAAGGGGAGTGCATGGTGGTTGCACCCCCACAAGTCTCGTCGCCACCGGCTCGTGCCTTGTCGTCCCGCCGCGGCAGCGATGTGCTTGGTTGCCGCGGAGCGTCGCCGTTGGCAAAGCCGATGAGACTCTGGATGGTGGCCCTCCATTCGTCAACCTTGTCTGCCGTCGGAGGGTAATCCAGGAGCAGTTGTGCCCGCGCCAAAGCTTCTGCTTGAGAGGTGGGCGGCAATGGCGAACGGTGCGAGGAGCAAGATATGCTCGGACTTCTAAATAAATTAGAAGGAGCAGTATCTCGTCTAGGCGACCGTGCCCCACTCGCACCAGCCTGTTGGCGCGCAAGCTGTTCTTGAGCGTCCCTGGATCCACCAGCTCGATCTTGGCCCAGCGAGCGATAGCGCTGCGAGCACCATGGCGTTGTCGGTCCGCGCCTCTGAGAGGGACGCGGTGCCTGTCCGGACGCCGAGGTCTGCGCAGCCTTGTCCTTAGACTTGGCAGCGTCGTGGGCTCCTCGTCGACGCCTTCGTCTTACGCGGCGTCTACTCCACCACTCGCTTGCTCCGGTGGTGGTGGGTTTGGCGCGACGGTTACTGCTGCCGCGAAGCCTTCTTCTTCGGTGGCATGTTGATGAATAATGAAGATGTTGCTCGTGTGAGCGCGGACCAGGTTCACACAGCCTCGGCGCCCTACGGCGCGCCAAAGATGTCGGGAAGCTGATCGTAACCGGCGAACACCTATGGGGGCGGCGGACGAACCCCTTCGGTTCGGTGGGAGGCGGAGATTGCACGAAGAAGCGGATCGGCGAAGCACACGAGCAGTTTACCCAGCTTCGGAGCTCTCGGAGAGATAATACTCCTACTACTGCTTGTCTGATTGCGTTGCGTTCTTGCTAGGGAGCAATGAGAGCTACAAAACCTAGCTTGAGTGTCTCTAGTCTCGAATGAGTCGAACCGAACGAACCCACCCAAACCCTTTCTACGTTGCACATGGGCCTCCTTTTATATGCTCAAGGGGTCACCAACAGGTGGCAACGTAGACGAGGGCAAAATGGGAAAAAGACTTGCGGTTGGTACAACTACTTTGTACAGTGTATCCTACCTAACTCTGACGGCAAGGGACAAAAGCATTAAATGACGGTCCATGTCGCCTAAACAGTGCAACAGGGACCGTCAGGAGCGCCACCGTTCGCCACGATGGCATTCTTGTCAGCGCCGCTTACCGCTGCTCTCCGCTGGCCGCACAACCTCTTGACACGCGCGCCTGGGATGGTCCCATGGCGACACGTTGGTGGATGAGCTGGAGCGGAGATGAAGAGAGGTTGCTGCGCTGCAAGCGCCTTGCCGCTGGCTGAATCCTGTCGCGCCGGAAGCTTGTCGCTCATCGAGCCTTCCGCAAGCTCCTCTTGCCGGGTCTTGTCTTCTCGTGCCTTGAGTGGCCTTCCGGCAAGCTCCTCTTGCGGGGCCTTGTCTCCTTGGCTTAAATACTTTGTTCTTGAATGGCTCCAAAGGAACCATGGAGGACCTTGGCTGTCACTAGGGAAGCCTTGCCGCTGGTGTCAGAATCTGTTGCCGTGCACGAGTTAGGGATACTAGGGTACCCCTACTCTAGTACACCGACATAAACCTTAAGAAAAACCAAAAAAATTAGTTAGTTTAATTTCCATGCTTGTAGTATAATTAAAATGAAAAACCAAAAAGATTTCTAGTTCTTCTTCTTACTTGTTGGGAGCTTTCCCGTGTAAATAGTTTTATTTTCTTTTCTTTCTTTTGGGTGTCTAGAAGACCATATTGAAAATGCTTAGTGGCTCTTATATGCATGAATCTTTATTTAACTTAGAGCCCATATTACTTGTCTTCTCTCTTGAGTTGAATGCTTGCAGATTCCAGCTTAGTCCAATGCACGTGCACTCTTATTATTATACACATCATTCGGTCGTGCGAGTGAAAGGCAATAATGACGATATATGATGAACTTATTGGGATGAGAAAAGCTGGTATGAACTCGACCTCTCTTGTTTTTGTAAATATGATGAGTTCATCGTTCCTGAGTCAGCTATTATGAATAAACATATTTGCATTGAAATTTAGAGATTATAGTTGCTTGTGCCATGCTTGATTAGCTATGAGTTATAATGGTTTACCTTGCGTGCCAACATGCTATTAGAATGATTATGATATGATATGATGGAATGGTATCCTCCTTTGAATGAATTGAGTGACTCAACTTGGCACATGTTCACACATGTAGTTGAATCAAATCAACATAGCCTTCATGATATTTATGTTCATGGTAGATTATATCCTACTCATGCTTGTACTCGGTGTGAATTAATTTTAATGCATGTTTATGACTTTTGTAGCTCTCTCAGTTGGTCGCTTCCCAGTCTTTTGCAAGCCTTCACCTGTACTAAGCGGGAATACTGCTTGTGCATCCAAAGTCCTTAAACCCCAAAGTTGTTCCATATGAGTCCACTATACCTTCCTATATGCGGTATCTGCCTGTCGTTCCAAGTAAATTTGTATGTGCCAAACTCCAAACCTTCAAATGAAATTCTGTTTTGTATGCTCGAGCAGCTCATGTACAACTAGGGCTGCCTATATCTTCCATGCTAGGTGGGTTATTCTCAAGAGGAGTGGACTCCGCTCCTCATTCACGAGAAAGGGCGATGAACGGGATGCCCAGTCCATGCTTTATGCAAACTAAATCAAAATAATTGCAAACAAAACTCCCCCTGGGACCCGTTGAATGTTGGAGGCACTCGTTGTTTTGAGCAAGCCATGGATTGATGCTTGTGGAGGAGGGGGAGTATAAACCTTTACCATTCTGTTTGGGAATTGCCTATAATGCATGTAGTATGGAAGATACAGCCATCTCATAGTTGTTGCGTTGACAACGAAAGTATGCCGCTCAAAATGTTATTCAATCTCTATTTTAAAACCGAGCTCTGGGACCTCTACAAATCCCTGCTTCCCTCTGCGAAGGGCCTATCTATTTACTTTTATGTTGAGTCATCATCCTTCTTATTAAAAAGCACCACTTGAGAGCACACTGTCATTTGCATTCATTACTATTGGTTTATATTGGGTATGACTTATTTGGATCTCTTTTACCATGAATTACAATATTTAGTCAGTCCTTGATCTTTAAAGGTGCTCTGCATTTATGTTTTGCGGTCTCAGAAAGGGCTAGCGAGATACCATTTTGTTATATCATGTTATGATTATTTTGAGAAAGTGTTGTCATCCGAGTTTTATTATTATGGCTCGCTAGCTGATTATGTTATTGATATGAGTAATTGTGAGACCTACGTGTTATTGTTAGTATGGTTAGTTCATAATACTTGCTGAAACTTGAATGCTGGCTTTTCATGTTTACAACAACAAGAACAAAGAGAGTTTGTAAAAGTTTTTCTTTATCACTTTCAGTTTATCAACTGAATTGCTTGAGGACAAGCAAAGGTTTAAGCTTGGGGAGTTGATCGTCTCCAACGTATCTACTTTTCAAACACTTTTGCCCTTGTTTTGGACTCTAACTTGCATGATTTGAATGAAACTAACCCGGATGGCGCTGTTTTCAGCAGAACTACCATGATGTTGTTTTATGTGTAGAAAAGAAAAGTTCTCGGAATGTCCTGAAATCCACGGAGGCACTTTATGGAATTTATAAGAATTATTGGGCGAAAGTAATACATCAGGGGGCCCAAGGCCTGTCCACGAGACAGGGGGGCGCCCCCTATCTCGTGGGCCCCCTTGACCTCCTCCGACCTCAACTCCAACTCCATATATTCCATCTCGGGGAGAAAAAAATCAGAGAGAAAGTTTCATCGCGTTTCACGACACGGAGCCGCCGCCAAGCCCTAATCTCTCTCAGGAGGGCTGATCTGGAGTCCGTCCGGGGCTCCGGAGAGGGGGATTCGTCGCCGTCGTCATCATCAACCATCCTCCATCACCAATTTCATGATGCTCACCACAGCGTGAGTAATTCCATCGAGGCTTGCTGGACGGTGATGGGTTGGATGAGATTTACCATGTAATCAAGTTAGTTTTGTTAGGGTTTGGTCCCTAGTATCCACTATGTTCTGAGATTGATGTTGCTATGACTTTGCTATGCTTAATGCTTGTCACTAGGGCCCGAGTGCCATGATTCCAGATCTGAACCTATTATGTTTTCATGAATATATGTGTGTTCTTGATCATATCTTGCAAGTCTATAGTCACCTATTATGTGTTATGATCCGACAACCCCGAAGTGACAATAATCGGGATACTTCTCGGTGATGACCGTAGTTTGAGGAGTTCATGTATTCACTATGTGCTAATTCTTTGTTCCAGTTCTCTATTAAAAGGAGGCCTTAATATCCCTTAGTTTCCGCTAGGACCCCGCTGCCACGGGAGGGTAGGACAAAAGACGTCATACAAGTTCTTTTACATAAGCACGTATGACTATTTACGTAATACATGCCTACATTACATTGATGAATTGGAGCTAGTTCTGTATCACTCTATGTTATAACTATTGCATAAGGAATCGCATCCGGCATAATTATCTATCACTGATCCATTGCCTATGAGCTTTTCATATACTGTTCTTTGCTTATTTACTTTTTCGTTGCTACTGTTACAAGTACGACAAAAACCCAAAAACATTTATATTAACTTTTGCTACAGTTACCTTTATTATCATACCACGTTTGCTACTAAACACTTTGCTGCAGATACTAAGTTATCCAGGTGTGGTTGAATTGACAACTCAACTGCTAATACTCAAGAATATTCTTTGGCTCCCCTTGTGTCGAATCAATAAATGTGGGTTGAATACTCTACCCTCGAAAGCTATCGCGATCCCCTATACTTGTGGGTTATTAGATCCGAACCGTGTACGTCCGTGCCTATCGAATCTAATTGGGCACCGGTCATGGAGTTCACCTCCATGGATATTTTTCAGCACTCGCCCTTGGGTGATGTGCTAAATTCATTAAGGTCTCTTTCCTTGTCTGAAGATTCTTGGCCGCAGATGGAATAAGGTGCTTGACACTGAAGAGAAATACGGTGGCGATCGCCACACAAAGAGCTATCCGAAGTGCAAGCTGCTGCCTGAATTTGACGATGAGACGTTAGAGCCCATTCAGCCAAAAATGCCTGATAAACCGGACCAACCACCCCGTGGCCATGACAGAACGGCTAATGATGCCGCACACAAGTCAGCACATGATTTACGTCAGCTCCTGGACAAAAAGTCCGGTATGGCTAGGTCCATCTATGGATCTAGGAAGCGCGCTTCGACATAGGATCAGAGCTACCAAAACGATCACATTGATCGAATACCAGCCAGGAATCAGAACCGAACGCAACAACCGTCGACAGCATGGCACGACACGTCCAAATACAGGGGTGCCGCACACCCCCTGTGCTTCACCGATGAGGTGCTGGACCATGAATTCCCGGAAGGATTTAAACCGTGAATATAGAGGCATACAACGGAACGACAGACCCTGGGGTCTGGATTGAGGATTTTATCCTTCACATTCATATGGCCCGCGGAGATGATCTCCACGCCATTAAATACCTACCCCTCAAGTTGAAAGGACCAGCTCGTCACTGGTTGAAAAGCCTCCCCGAAAACTCAATTGGAAGTTGGGAAGAACTTGAGGATGCTTTTAGGGCCAATTTTCAAGGGACCTATGTCCGACCTCCGGATGCAGACGACCTAAGTCACATAATTCAACAGCCCGGAGAGTCAGCCCGAAAACTTTGGAACAAATTTCTTACTAAGAAGAATCAAATCGTTGACTGCCCGGACGCCGAAGCCTTAGCAGCTTTAAGCACAGTGTCCGAGACGAATGGCTTGCCAGACACCTCGGCCAGGAAAAGCTGAGAACAATAGCAGCCTTAACAAGCCTCATGACCCGCTTTTGCGCGGGCAAAGACAGTTTGCTGGACCGTAGTGGCACCAGCGACCCAAGCACATCCAAAGATAGAGATGGCAACGGGAAGCCGCGACGCAATAAAAACAAGCGTCAAAACAATGAAAACAACGCAGATAACACGACGGTAAACGCCGGATTCAGGGGCTCTCGACTCGGTCAACGGAAGAAGCCATTTAAAGGCGGCAGAGATGGACCGTCCAGCCTAAATAAGATTCTGGACAAATTATGTCAGATTCATGGAACCCCAGAAAAACTTGCAAATCACACCCATAGAGAGTGCTGGGTTTTCAAGCAAGCCGACAAGCTAAATGCCGAACACAAGGGGAGAGAGACGCCAAGTGAGGACGAGGATGAGCCTCGCCAGCCGAACACTGGTGGTCAGAAAAAATTCCCAGCAGAAGTCAAAACAGTGAATATGATTTACGCAACTCACATTCCAAAAAGAAGGCGCAAACACGCACTCCGAGATGTATACGCTGTGGAGCCCGTCGCCCCCAAATTCAATCCCCGGTCGGCCTGCCCGACCACCTTTGATCACAGGGATCATCTGACTTGTATCTAGCACGGAGGATCGGCTGCCTTGGTGCTCGACCCAATAATTGATGGATACCATCTCACTCGAGTCCTTATGGACGACGACAGTAGTCTTAACCTGATATATCAGGACACTATCCGCAAAATGGGGATAGACCCGTCAAGAATCAGCCAAAGCAACACTACCTTTAGAGGAGTGATACCAGGCGTCAAGGCCCGCTGCACGGGCTCTCTAGTACTAGTGGTTGTATTCGGTTCTCCCGACAACTTCAGAAGCGAAGAACTAATCTTCGACATCGCTCCATTCCGAAGCAGCTATCACGCACTACTCGGAAGAACGGCCTTCGCTCGTTTTAATGCAGTACCGCACTACACCTATCTTAAACTTAAGATGCCCGGTCCACGTGGCATCATCACAGTTAGCGGAAATACAGAGTGTTCCTTACGTGCAGAAGAATATGTGGCGGCAATAGCAGCCGAACACTGAGCGGTCCCTCCAACCAGAATAAACGGTCGGTTGTCAAGACCACAGACACGGTTAGACAAGTCTGACGCTCCACCAAATGTAACAGCCACCTGGGATATCCCCATAAATGATGCTAGGGGCTGCTCGCCAAAAAGAAGAAGCCCATAGTTCGGCTCGACCCTATCAATAAAATAACATATTGCATTTTCATGGTTCAGTCAGATTAACCAACTCCTCGCACGAAGTCTTTCACCTGGGTTTTTTTCCTTTTTACAGATGATCATCATGCTACACCTTTCCAGGATACGGCACAACGGAGATAAAGGCGCAGACGTGCAGCAGGGCCCCGCTCAAAGGTTTCTCTTTAGATTAAGCCCCTGCGTAAACCTTTCTAATGTCTCTTGTTGCTTCTTCCCCTCCGAAAACTTGATACAACCCGGAGGGATACTGGCATTTTTGTCACACCAGACTAATGCAAACACCTAGAAACTCTAGGCTTATATCGAGGGCATTACTCAGCCCAGTATATGTTGCAAAAGTCCGAATACCTTAGGGAGTGTTCGGCGTCGCGAGTTTGGCCCTATATGCATCAGCTCCGAATCATGTCTTTGGTCAAATGTTGGGTTTGCCCGGCTCCCGTATTTTGCTACCTTACGTTCCGCTCTATCGGCTAAGGCGACATCGGGAGAACTACTGTGATTGTGCCCTGGTTCATCTGGATGAACACCTCAGTAGAGAAAGCCGAAAACTGACTATCATGATATAGCGCGAGACTGGTCAACCACTCGATGACTCAGCGGAATCTTCTCGATTCCTCCGCATTAACGAAGAACCGATTTCCCGGTCAGGTACGTACGAGCACCATATCCGGATGAACGTGGAAGTACCAGGGGCTATACAGTAGCCCCACCGTCAAACTCCTATGGCTAAGTGAAAGTGTTACAGCTATATAGTCCGATTGCCTGGTTCGCCACGCTACCACCTCCTTAACGGACCAAGACGTTGGATTAAGTGTGACTGCACGTTTTCTCGAATACCCCCGCATTATATGCGAGGGGGCTGAAGCCGATGACTACTAACTTTCAGGTTATATACATACATAAAACGGCCGCACAGGAGGCACCACAATACTTACGGGCAAAAGTATAAACACAACCTTTATAATCAAAATAGCATTGTTTTTACAATTGAAATACATGTCACTCGAACATGGCGCTCTTCGAGCACTGAGCCTCTATTAAACGGGCGCCTTCTAAGACTTCTTCAAAATAGTGCTCGGTCCGGTCCTGGCCTTCCACCGCACCCCCGGTTGCAACCACGGTGGTTTCCATCCCAGCCCAGTATGTTTTAACACTGGCAAGAGCCATCCGCGCATCCTTTATGCACGCCGACCTCTTTACAACATCGATATGCGACACAACACCAAGGAATTGTTGCATTAACCCAAAATAACTGTCCGGCCTTGGTCCACATGGCCAAAGATGGTCCACGATAGACCTCATAGCTAGCCCTGACAACCTGTGGAGTTCGGCCCATGCGGCCATCCTTTCATTAAACGGCAGCAGACGCGTCGGGGCACTGAACTGCGACCAGAATAACCTTTCTACCTGATGGTCTTTCCGATCTTTGAAAAACGCAGTCGCATCAGCATCACTCTTTGCCAGGTCCGCATACGCATCTGCAGCACTCCACAACTAATCCAGAAGGGCATACTTCGGATCTACGAACTTCATCCGCAACAAATAGGGCCTCCCAGCCGTGATATCTCCGGCTTCATGAAGCTCCTCCCTTATCCCGCTCATTTCAGAGCCGGTTTCCTTGGCTGCCTCCAGGGCCTTCTTCAGGTCGGCCGCTCTCGCTTGGCTGTCCTTTTCAAGGAGCTCATAACGGTCGGCGGCGCCTTTCAGCTCAACAGCCATCTCGGCTATCCTTTCCTCGCTCCGGCGATGAGCGGCCTATTCGGCTCTCAACTCTTCGACCGCCTTCAGGGCGGCCGCATTACTTATTCGAGCTTGTTCCTTGGCTCGGGCAAGCTCCGCCCGAAGGGGTTCTACGGTAGCAGCTCCATCTATAGTCACAATATATTATAGATACTAGCATAATGCTCCTCTTACAATTTACTGACAGGCCGAATATACATACCCTGGGCCTCGTCAAGCCGCCTATTAACAAGCGCGATGTCGGCATCCGCCACGTCCAGCTGCCGCTTCAGTTCGGCAAAATTAGCAGTCGGGTCAGCCGCCGGACAATCAGCCGCCTGCACATAAAAAGCAGCGCAATTATTACATGGGATTACGATCCTCTATTTGCCACCTCGGGATGGCAACCAGAGTCTCAGGGGATACTTTCTATACAGGGCACACCTAGCATGCGCGGTACTGTCAGAAATACATATATTATTCTCCTTACCTCAAAGCCGCTCAACAAACTTGTAAAGGCTTCATTCAATCCTCTTTTGGCCGATGAAATCCTCTCAATCACCGTACCCATTAAGGTACGATGTGTCTCTGAAATGGCCGCTCACTCTAACAAACCCATCAGTGTGTCCGGCTGTATGCCGGACAATCCCGGACTCTTTCTATCGCTCTCCTTGGGAGCCGAATAGTCCGAACTTCGAGTAGCTGAAGTGTCAACTTCTGGCCTCGGCGAATCAGGAGAAATCCTCCGTGATTTCACCTCGGGGTCGTCCGCCCCATGTGACGGGGAGGCAGGGGGAGGCATTTCGCTCTCCATCATCTCCGGAGGAAGATCCCCCGAAGACGAACTCTGTGGAGAAGGGCTACGAGCTGGCCTGCAACAAACATGTTTCGGTTATTATCCTCAGAGACAAAATGGGATATATTTACCATAGTACTCTTTTACTTACGGCTCGGTGGAGGGCTGGCCCCCTTGCGGGAGCTGTGCAGTAAGGACGCCCTCTGGGGCAGGGCCCCTTGTCAAGGGTTTCTTCCCTCATTTGGAAGCCTCTGTTTCCAAATCTTCAGAGGCGGCCCTTTTCTTACCTTGAGGAGAGGGGATTTTAGGTTCACCTCCCCGATTGTCCTCCTTCATGGAGGCACTTACTCCCCCAATCTGGATGTGTAAGATATGAGGCCCGCCTATGGCTTCTCTATTCCTCCCCTGGTCTTCTCCCGAGGGCACCTGATACAGCGCACGCTCAAGCATCCTAGTCAACAAAGGATCCGGCGAGCCTTTAGGAAGAGGGGACGAACACCTAATCCTCTCCGCCTTCCTTATCCAGTCCTGGCAGAGAGTAGTTTTTCATAATGATGTTATAATAAACATAAAGGATGGTGTGTTCAGTAGCAGAATTTCTTACTTGGGTATCCGGACAGTTGCAGTTGAGACCCACGTCCTCGGTGGTGTCCGGACACTTTATTTGTGATCCGAAGAATGACCCATACATCTCTTTGAGCGTCATGCCGAAGACTTGTTGAATGGTTCGCGGTCCTTCCGGGTTGAACTCCCACAAAAGGAGAGGATGACATTGGCAGGGCAGGACCCGATGAACCAGCATTACTTGAATTATCTTGACAAGACTGACATCCCTCTTTAGGAGGTTTCGGATGCGGCTTTGCAGTGTCAGCACGTCGTTAATTGGCCCCCAGTCCAGCCCCTTGTTGACCCATGACGCCAGTTGTGGCGGAGGGCCAGAGCGGAATGCTGGAGCGGCCGCCCGCTTTGTACCTCGAGGAGCTGTGATGTAAAACAACTCCTGCTACCATAAATCAGAAGTTTCTGTGAAAGAACCCTTCGGCCATGGGGCATCGGTGCCTTTGCTTATTATAGCACCTCCGCACTCCGCGTGACGCCCGCCAACCACCCTCGGCCTCACATTGAAGGTCTTGAGCCATAGGCCAAAGTGGGGGGTGATGCAGAGGAAGGCTTAACACGCGACGATAAACGACGAGATGTGAAGGATCGAATCAGGAGCTAGATCATGAAATTCTAGTCCGTAGTAGAACATGGGCCCTCTCACGAAGGGATCAACACTAAAACCTAGCCCTCTGATAAAGTGGGAGATAAATACAACACTCTCGTTGGGTTCGGGAGTGGGGATGTCCTGCCCTTGTGCAGGCAGACTGTGCGGAATCTTTGGTGGTGAGATACCTAGCCTCCCTAAGCTTCTTGACGTCCTCCTCCCTAAGCTTCTTGACGTCCTCCTCTGTGACGGAGGAGGCCATCCACTGTCCTTGAAGGTTGGATCCGGACATGGTTGAAGGTCTGAAGCGCTTAGCTTAAGCCTTGGGTGTTGGAACTCGAGGTTTGGGAGGGGAAGTATGAAGCGTGGGAAGAAAAGGACAGGCCTTGGCCCCCCTTATAAAGAAGACGAATATCAAGCGTCCCCCGCGTGGCCATTTGGGACTTGCCTAACATCGAGGAGTCATATTAAACAAACACGGTTGGGTTACCCACACCTGTATTGATGAGAATCCCATGATAAGAGGAACACGATCTCTGCTTTGACAAGACATGCCAATAAAACCGCCTCGCAGCACGTGTAGTGGTTGGTCGTGAAAAACGGTTCGAATGAAGACCGGACCGCGGCGTGATGTCATAGAAAAGCTGTCGACATATCAGATTTGTGGAATATTGTACTCTATACGGTGGTATGTGGAATTTGTTTTGCAGAGCCGGACACGATCCTCATGTTCAAAATCTTCTATGAAGTATTCAGAGAAGGAACCCGCCTTGCAATGCCGAAGACAATCTGCGCGCCGGACTCATCGTCGTTGAAGCCTGGTTCAGGGGCTATTGAGGGAGTCCTGGATTATGGGGTCCTCGCACAGCCAGACTATATACTTTTGCCGGACTGTTGGACTATGAAGATACAAGATTGAAAACTTCGTCCCTTGTTCGGATGGGACTCTCCTTTGCGTAGAAGGCAAGCTTGGCAATTCGGATATGTAGATTTCCTCCCATTGTAACCGACTCTGTGTAACTCTAGCCCCCTTTGGTGTCTATATAAACCGGAGGGTTTAGTCCGTAGGACAACAACAATCATAATCATAGGCTAGCTTCTAGGGTTTAGCATCTACGATCTCGTTGTAGATCAACTCTTGTAATACTCATATCATCAAGATCAATAAAGCAGGAAGTAGGGTATTACCTCCATCGAGAGGGCCCGAACCTGGGTAAAACATCGTGTCCCCTGCCTCCTGTTACCGTTAGCCTTAAATGCACGGTTCGGGACCCCCTACCCGAGATCCGCTGGTTTTGACATCCACAGTCATCAAGAGTCTTTTTTGGCGCCGTTGCTGAGGAGTGAAGTGCCTTTGGAAAGTAGAATTTGGTAAGGAAACATTTATACAGTGTGCTAAAATTTACTGCCACTTGTTACTATGGAAAATAATCCTTTGAATGTCCTGTTTGGGGTATCTTCACCTCTACCAGAAGAGCAAAGAGTTTCTCCTCAACCTACTGAAACTACTGAAAATATTTACTTTGAAATTCCTTCGGGTATGATAGAGAAACTGCTAGCTAATCCTTATACAGGAGATGGAACATTACATCCCGATATGCAACTAATCTATGTGGGTGAAGTTTGTGGATTATTTTAGCTTGCAGGTATGCCCAAGGATGTTGTCAATAAGAAGGTTCTCCCTTTATATTTGAAGGGAAAGGCATTGACATGGTATAGGCTATGTGATGATATTGGATCATGGAACTACAACCGATTGAAATTGGAATTTCGTTAGAAGTTTTATCCGATGCATATGGTTCATCGTGATCAGAATTATATATATAGTTTTTGGCCTCGTGATTGAGAAAGTATCGCTCAAGCTTGGGGGAGGATTAAGTCAATGTTATGTTCATGCCCCAATCATGAGCTCTCAAGAGAAATTATTATTCAAAAACTTTATGCTCAGCTTTCTCATAATGATCGCTCAATGCTCGATACTTCTTGTACTGTTTATTTTATGATGAAGACTATTGAATTCAAATGGGATTTATTGGAAAGAATTAAACGCAACTCTGAAGATTGGTAACTCGACGAAGGTAAGGAGTCAGATATAAACCTTAAGTTTGATTGTGTTAAATCCTTTATGGATATCGATGCTTTTTCTGAATTTAGCACTAAATATGGACTTGACTCTGAGATAGTAGCTTCTTTCTGTGAAACATTTGCTACTCATGTTGATATACCTAAGGAGAAGTGGTTTAAATATCATCCTGCCATTGAAGTAAAAGTAGTACAACCTATTAAAGTTGAAGAAGAAACTATTACTTATAATGTTGATCCTATTGTTCCTACTACTTATATTGAGAAACCACCTTTCCCTTTTAGAATAAAGGATCATGCTAAAGCTTCAACTATGATTCGTTAGAGTTATACTAGAATACCTATGCCCCTAAGCAAATTAAATTCGAACCTAGTATTGCTATGGTTAAAGATCTCTTGGTCGATAATATTGATGGGCATGTTATTTATTTCTGTGACGAAGCTGCTAGGATTGCTAAACCCGATACTAAAGATAAAATAGACCTATTGTTGGCATGCCTGTTATTTCTGTTAAAATAGGAAATCATTGTTACCATGTCTTATGTGATATGTGTGCTAGTGTGATTTCAATTCCTCATTCCTTATACAAAGAAATTATGTATGATATTGCACCTGCTGAGATAGAAGATATTGATGTTACTATTAAGCTTGGCAAAAGATATACTATTTCACCACTTGGGATTGTTAGAGATGTTGAAGTCTTGTGTGGGAAATTAAAATACCATACTGATTTTCTTGTTCTTGGTTCCCCACAAGATAGCTTTTGTCCCATTATATTTGGTAGACCCTTCTTGAATACTGTTAATGCTAAGATAGACTGCGAAAAGGATATTGTTACTGTTGGTTTAGGGGATATGTCTCATGACTTTAATTTTTGTAAATTTCGTAGACAACCCCATGATAAAGAATTGCCTAGTAAGGATGAAATTGTTGGTCTTGCTTCTATTTCCGTGCCTCCTAATGATCCTTTAGAACAATATCTGCTAGACCATGAAAATGATATGTTTAAGAATGAAAGAAGGGAAATAAATGAAGTATTCTTTAAGCAAGGACCTATTTTGAAACACAACTTGCCTGTTGAAATCCTTAGGGATCCTCCTCGACCAATGGTGATCCCATGTCTGAGCTTAAACAATTACCTCATACTTTGAAATATGCTTATCTTGATGAAAAGAAGATATATCCTATTATTATTAGTGCTAACCTTTCAGAGGATGAAGAAGAGAAATTATTGAAAACTCTAAAAAGCATCGTGTTGCTACTGGATATACTCTTGATGATCTTAAGGGCATTAGTCCCACTCTATGTCAGCACAAAATAAAATTGGAGAAAGATGCCAAACCAGTTGTTGATCATCAACGACGGTTAAATCGTAAGATGAAAGAAGTGGTAAGAAATGAAATACTAAAGCTTCTGGAGGCAGGTATAATTTATCCTATTGCTGATAGTCAGTGGGTAAGTCCCGTTCATTGTGTCCCTAAGAATGGAGGTATTACTGTTGTTCCAAATGATAAGAACGAGTTGATCCCACAAAGAATTGTTACAGGGTATAGAATGGTAATCAATTTGCGCAAATTAAATAAAGCTACTAGAAAATATCATTACCATCTACCTTTTATTTATCAAATGCTAGAAAGACTATCCAAACATACACATTTTTGCTTTCTAGATGATTATTTTGGTTGCTCTCAAATACATGTGTCAAAATATGATAAGGAAAAGACCACATTTACTTTTCCTTTCGGTACTTTTGCTTATAGACGTATGCCTTTTGGTTTATACAATGCTTCTGCTACCTTTCAAAGATGTATGATTGCTATATTCTCTAACTTTTGTGAAAATATTGTTGAGGTTTTCATGGATGATTTCTCTGTTTACAATACTTCTTTTGATGATTGCTTAAGCAACATTGATTGAGTTTTGCAGAGATGTGAAGAAACTAATCTTGTCTTGAATTGGGAGAAGTGCCACTTTATGGTTAATGAAGGTATTGTCTTGGGGCATAAAATTTCTGAAAGAAGTATTGAAGTTGATAAAGCTAAAGTTGATGCTATTGAAAAGATATCGTGTCCTAAAGATATCTAAGGTATAAGAAGTTTTCTTGGTCATGCTGGTTTCTATAGGAGGTTTATTAAAGACTTCTCTAAAATTTCTAGGCCTCTCACTAATCTCTTGCAAAAAGATGGTCCTTTTGTTTTTGATGATGATTGTGTAGAAGCATTTGAAATACTTAAGAAAGCCTTGATTTCTGCACCTATTGTTCAGCCACCTGATTGGAATTTACCCTTTGAAATTATGTGTGATGCTAGCGATCATGTTGTTGGTGCTGTTCTAGGGCAAAGAGTTGATAAGAAATTTAATGTTATCCATTGTGCTAGTAAAACTCTAGACAGTGCCCAGAGAAATTATGCTACTACTAAAAAAGAATTTTTAGCAGTTGTATTTGCTTGTGATAAGTTCAAATCTTATATTGTTGATTCCAAAGTATCTGGTCACTCTGATTATGCTGCTATTAAATATCTTATGGAATAGAAAGGTGCTAAACCTAGACTTATTAGATGGGTTCTCTTGCTACAAGAATTTCATTTGCATATTATTGATAGAAAGGGGGTTGATAACCCCGTTGCAGACAACTTGTCTAGGTTAGAAAATTTTCTTGATGACCCACTGCCTATTGATGATAGCTTTCCAAATGAACAATTAGCTATCAAAAATGCTTCTCGTACTGCTCCTTGGTATGCTGATTATACTAATTACATTGTTGCTAAATTTATAGCACCTAGTTTCACATACCAGCAAAAGAAAACGTTTTTCTATGATTTAAGACATTACTTTTGGGATGTCCCACACCTTTATAAAGAAGGAGTAGATGGTGTTATTAGACGTTGTGTACCTGAGCATGAACAGGAACAGATCCTATGCAAGAGCCACTCTGAGGCTTACGGAGGATACCATGCTGGAGATAGAACTGCACAAAAGGTATTGCAATCCGGTTTTTATAGGCCTACTCTTTTCAAAGATGCTCGTAATTTTGTCTTGTCTTGTGATGAATACCAAAGAATTGGTAATATTAGTAGATGATACATCTCCAACCTATCTATAATTTATGAAGTATTCATGCCATGTTTACAATAATTTATATGGTTTTGGTATGATTTGCATTGAACTAACCGGACAGACGATGTTTTTAGCAGAACTACCGTGGTGTTGTTTTTTGTGAAGAAATGAAAGTTCTCCTACCCATATCTGCTCAAATAAGGTAAGAAAATAATGATACCCGCCATGAGCCTCAACACTCATTGGACTGCATACATCGGTATGTATTATTTCCAATAAGTCAGTAGCTCGTTCCATTGTTCCGGAGAACGGAGTTTTAGTCATCTTGCCCAAGAGGCATGGTTCGGTGGCACCAAGTAATTCATAATCAAGTGATTCCAAAAGCCCATCAGCTTGGAGTTTCTTCATTCGTTTTACACCAATATGACCTAAACAACAGTGTCACAAATAAGTTGCACTATCATTATCAACTTTGCATCTTTTGGCTTCAATATTATGAACATGTGTATCACCATGATCAGATTTAACAAAAATAGGCCACTCAGCAAGGGTGCATGACCATAAAAGATATTACTCATATAAATAGGACAACCATTATTCTCAGATTTAAATGAGTAACCGTCTCGCATCAACCAAGATCCAAATATAATGTTCATGCTCAACACTGGCACCAAATAACAATTATTTAGGTCTAAAACTAATCCCGAAGGTAGATGTAGAAGTAGCGTGCCGACGGCGATCACATCGACCTAGGAACCATTTCTAACGCGCATTGTCACCTCGTCCTTAGCCAATCTTCGTTTAATCAATAACCCCTGTTTCGAGTTGCAAATATGAGCAACAAAACTAGTATCAAATACCAGGCACTACTACGAGCGTTAGTAAGGTACACATCAATAACATGTATATCAAATATACCTTTCACTTTTCCATCCTTCTTATCCACCAAATACTTGGGGTAGTTCCGCTTCCAGTGACCAGTCCCTTTGCAGTAGAAGCACTCAGTTTCAGGCTTAGGTCCAGACTTGGGTTTCTTGTCCTGAGCAGCAATTTTCTTGTCGTTCTTCTTGAAGTTCCCCTTCACTATTGCAGAACCGGGCTTTAGCGCCGGTTCGTAAGGGCCTTTAGTGCCGGTTCTACAACCGGCACTAAAAGAGTGGAGACTAAAGCCCCCCCCCCTTTACTACCGGTTCGGCACGAACCGACGCTAAAGTGCCACCACGTGGCACGAGCCAGGCCCGGGTCCTGGTAGACCATTAGTACCGGTTGGTAACACCACCCGGTACTAAATGTTTGGGGGGGTTTTGTTTTATTTTTTATTTTCCATTAATTTTGTGTTTTCCATTTAATTCTTTTTTGTTTGCTGGTATTTTATGATACTACAAATTGTACACGTTATGCATATATATAAATAGATTTTCTCGTACGTAGAACCGCATATATATATATATAAATATATATCATCGAATGTCTCACAACCAACACCATTAATTATTCACACATAAACATGTATATACATATACAATTTCTCCTACATGCTGCCTTGGTGGCTTCGGAGCACGATGACAAGTGGTTCATGGGGGGGTAGCAGGTAATAGTATTCTCCTTTGGGATCTATGACCTGGTCGATAAAAAATCCCGCTATTTCCTCTTGAAGTGCTAGTATGCGATCCGCTGGTAGGAGCTAACAAGCATACCCAGTCCTGTCTTTGAGATCTGCTCCTTTCGGACGCCATCATGTGAATGTTCTCGCAAACGTAGAATGCACACAAATCATTCCCCTGCGCCTGCTTCAGGGCCTTTACGAGAGTGGAATTGAATCGGATAATGATTAATCAAGCATGATTATTAACTAATGGTATTGAAACAAGAATTAAAGAGATGGTAGCTAGCTAGCTAGATAGTACTACTTAATTACTTACCTTTGGTCGATACCAAAACAGCTTTTTTGCCCATTTGCCTGGAGTCATGTTGATGAACTTTGCCCAAGCCCTGCCCGCCGACAAAGAAAATTAATAAAGGGGTTATTAAATAGTTCATATCAGGAAATGACTAACTAAATAGGCCGAGATATAGTTAATAATGATTGAAATTACCTGTTGACTATCCCCTTCACGATAGTGTAGTCTTTTTCTTCTTTAAGTAGTGAGTCCAGTACTTCAACTGTTCCTTTGTCAACTTTAATGTCTAACAAGATCCAGTGGAAACTGCATGCGCACACGTTTTCATGTCTTAATTAAGCGGGCATGTGCATAACACTAATCAACTACCGTAAACCCTATACACTTAATTATTAACATCTAGCTAGCTAGTAAGCAAAAAACATAATTTGTAGTACAAGACAGTGTGACTCAAAGGAAGCTGTAAGGAAGTAGTATATCTTCATTGGTATTGAGGCGCTTGAAGAACTCCAGCATGCTTTCCTCTAAACTTACTCGACAAGTTGGAAGATTCCATGTGTACTCATTAGTGGTATTTGGGTCAATGAACCCAATGCCATAGCGTCCAGTTTTTTCATTTCATACATTTTCATCCTGCATACACTACTAGAAAAACCACTACTAATGGCGCAACTAATATGGCCATTAATGGCGCATCACTGGTGCGCCATTGATAGCACGCCATTAGTAATTTTTACTAATGGCGCACCACCTGGTGCGCCATTAGTATATCGAGGGTGCGCCATTAGTATGCCTCCGGGGCATGTATACCAGTGCTTTGGCATACTAATGGCGCACCACCTCTGATCGCCATTAGTAACGCAGCATACTAATGGCGCACTACCAAGTGATGCGCCATTAGTATGATTGTCATACTAATGGCGCCTTTATCATGTGATGCGCCATTAGTATGAATATTAGGTTTTTTATTTTTTATTTTCTGTTTTTGCACAGGTTACAAAATGTATAATTTGACAAAATATAGACAGCACACATCAACAATAGATTCATCAAATACAATAGAAGATTAGTCTTTGAATACAATTCATCATATTAGTCTCCGAATACAATTCATCATATTAGTCTCCGAATTGAAAAGACCGAACAAAGATAGAACATTATATTACAAGTCTCGAGACCGCGAGTAGCGAGTTTGTCTTCGCATTACAAGTCGATATCGATCATCTAAACTACCATCACATAGAAGAGCTGCGGTCATCACGATGAGCATCATCACGATGAAACTTCGTCTTCATCCGGTTCCTCAACGCCTCCCCCTCTCCGCTAGATAGCGGGCGTATCTAGATTCGGCCTCGGCCCTAGTGGTGTACCCTTTGTAACTGTTACCGCTGAATCGGTGAACCTGTCTCCGACACTCCTCCCGATCATCGAGACTCAGGAACCTTACCCTTGTACACGACATACGTCGGCATCGCTATGCACTAGCCAAGCGTAAGCGTTAGTACCAATTCACAGACAATACATAAGCAATATATAAGTATGCAGCAGAGCGATCGGAAGAGAAAAGCAAGACATTAATAGCATCGATTACATCTAAGTTGAGCGACTCTCGAAACCAAAGAGACATACTACAAGTTCATTAAAGTTTAATTACAACATGAGCCAATCGATGTTTCAGAACTGACAACTCGACTCAAGGGACGGAGCATGGATGAAGCCGCCGTCTATCGTGGGAGTCATGAAAGAACGGGCGTTGTCATCCTGCATTTGTAGCATTGTGTCGATGTCACTTTGTTGGACGGTTGATTTCGAGGTAGAACTGCCCGAGGTACGAAGGACATCTTGATGGATGATTTCCGCAAACTCCATTTGGATGCGAAAGAATTCTTGTCGGAGGTCCGCGTCTGGATTGCCGACACGCGCGCGGCCCAATCTTGGAGTTTACTCGGTAGCGAAGTTGATGATGGTCCCGCACGATCGCCCGCATGTGATGGATGGCGTAGTAGGCACCCTTCGACCGCCGGCGGCTGCTTGACGAGCGAACGTCGTATTGTGGGAGAACACGTGCTTGTCGTGCTTACGAATAGGCTGGTGAAGGTGCCTCCAGATTTGGCGTGGCGGGAGAACATCATCAAGAACCTTCTTGACATTTGTGTAGTCTACGTTCGATCGACGGTCCGGGTCGAAATCGTGGCCATGGAATATTTGGGGCTTAGGAGGATGGCGTGCAACGTGTGTCACTGCAGAAAACACGGAATGTTAAAAGAAAACGATCGAAATGTAAGAATTCATATGTTACGGGCGGTTGAGGGAGGACTTACTCGGGAAAGTAAGGCACGAGGAAGTTATCCTTATCTTGGTTTGCGAATGACGCCTTGACGTAAGAACTCGCAACTTGCGGTCCCCAGCGCTGCCCAAGATCTTGGCACGCATGTAGAAGGGGTCGACTATCACGATGTCCGGGTCTTGTCGCGAATGATCCGCATCTCCATACTCAGCGAAAATAGCCAAGCGAAGGTGTAGTGCAGCGGATGAAGGTTCAACATAGCGTGGATGTCATCAAAACGCAGGACGATCGACGCCCGATGGAGTTATCCACAAAGCCCTTGCCCTCGGCACCTTGGCCGCGAAAACCGGTATGCCACATCCTTCTCCACGAGACGCCGCTTCTCCAAAGAAAGAACACATCATGCAGACTCCGCATAGCACCGGTTGCAGCATTGAGCATATTTGTCGGTAGCATCGCCCTACCGCCACATGCACCCTCCTCGAGATATCCTGCGGTGAAGGTGGCCCGTCCTGAGCACGGATCGTACTCGGTGCCGGCTGGCTCGCACCCTTCTTAGTCTTTCTTTTGCGTGCCTTCTTCTTCTCCTGTAATGGGACCGAGTTTTGCTCACAGACCGCCTTCTTGAGTGTGTTGGGGCTGATAATATTTCGCACCTCGCCTATCTGAGGCTCGGTGAAGTCGGCAGCTGGAGGCGTCTCCTGAGAGCTGAACGCCAGACGGCGCCTGTTGCAACTTGGCTTCTCCACGGTACGAGCTAGATCGCACACGTCTTTTGTTGGGTTTGGTTCTTGAGAAGGAGGCCCCATGAAGTCGCCATCGTACCCATGCTCGGCAAAGTACTGATCGACGTTGCCAAATGTATCATAGTCGTCGTCGTCGTCGTTCTGATCCCGTGCCATATGCATGTTTGGATCGATGGCATAGGGATGTCCGCACCGTCACGGCGGTCTTGCCATGGGGCCGACTTGGCGCCGCACGATCGGGCGGTGTTGTCTTTGGGGTGGTGTCCCCGCCCCAAACGAATCTGGCTCTTCGCCAGCGAGGGCCAGCTCAGCAGCGCCGAGGGTCATCACGTCATCATCGTCGCCCCGACGGGTCGATTCGGAGGTAACAAGTCATCGCAGCTGGCAGCACCGAACCAGTTGAACCCTAAACAAGTTGGGTGGCATCCGGGTACCGTGGAACAAGGGTTGCCGGTTGAGCGATTTTGCCCTTGGCGACATCGACCAACTCGTTGTTCACGAAGTGGAGGAGAGTGCACGAAGCGTCGGCGGCGCCTGCGAAAACATGTAGGGCGTCGAGGATGCCCGATCAAAGGCAAGGAGATGAAGTCCTCGGCGAGAGAGGCTTAATTAGTTACCGTGATGATGGCGTCGAGCTCGGCTAATGTAGAGGCACCGCCAACGGCGGGCGTGCGATTGACGGAGGGGCCGCTTGCTGCAGAGGTGCCGCCGGCGTACACCCGGTGCATTAAGCTCCGTGCGGCGTCGGAGACACCAATGCCGCCGCCGGCGGGCACCAATGGCCCCGCCATCGCATTATCGCGAGTTGCTGGCCGTGAAGCTAGGAATCGGGCGGCCCTGTTGGCGCCCGCAATCCACGACTCAACCCCGAGATCAAGGTAGGCACAAGGGCGGTGATCGCCGCCCGAGTCGTTGTTCCACTTGCTCTTGGACAATCTCCGGAATCCGCGCCACCTGTGCCTTGAGTTCTTGAACCTCTCGCGCCTGGCTTTCCGAGCTGGTCTTTTTCTCCTTCCGCACACCAGCGGTATAGTATGACCCCCATTTTGTCGACAAGCCTTTGCGGCCACACGACCAGCTGACGTCGGCTTACTGAGCTTATCCTTGTTCTTCATTACATTCAACCCCCTATTTAGAGTGGTGTCCCAAGGGTTGCTCTGAGTCGACCCAGCGCTCTGCTTTCGATCGCTGCGGAAGGAATGTGAACCATTTAGAAATTCGGCTTCATTAATTAGAATGCAACCATATGGAGCTAATTAACGCGGGGGTGTATTCCTTACCAGAACAAGCTCAACCTGCCTGGTCTTCGGATCCGTGGTAAGCTCCTTTGTTTTCGGGTCCTTCTTGTACCGGGCCCTGACAAAGTTCCTGGTCTTCTTGTCACCGTATGTATCGAAGAGGGGCGGTAGGCCTTGCTCGGCACGGTCCGCCTCCTCCTTGTCCCATATAGGCTCCGCCACTCTGTAACCGCCGGGACCGAGTGTGTGTTCCCTATGTTCAGCTCCGCATTTGTTTCCCCACTCACTTGATTGGGAGCTTGCGGTGCTCGAGCAATTGATCTTGAAGTCGTTGTAGTCATCTTCGGTGATCGAAGGATTTTCTCCTTGATCTTCTCGTTAACTCTCACCTTTCTCGATCATTCTCTTCACATTGCTTTTCCAAGTAGACAGGGCCTTGCTCATCTTCGTGAGGGCAGCATTGTTCACTTTATTCCCTTTGAGGCTTGTGTTTTCAAATTCAGCGGGGAACTTGTATCGTTCGTGCAGCTTCGTGAAGAGGAGGTTGCGCAAATTCCCTCGGTCAGGATGCCTCAGGTTCTCGGTGTTGATCGAGGCGGTGCTCGGACAATGCACCCGAGCTGAAGCGAGTACCCTTGACTATTCGTTCGGCGCCGTTGGATTCCGTTGAGTCCACTTGATAACTTCCTCCTTGAGGGTGCGAGCACGATCGGGCGCCCGTCCTTCCATTGCCTCTTTGGTTGGCTGCCATCATGCGCGCCGCCATCATCGATGGTGGCATCCTCGGCGGCACCATCGGTGGTGGCATCGGTGTGGTCATCCTCGGCGGCACCATCCGTGGTCTCAGGATCGGTGGGGAAGGCGGTGGCCTCATACAAGTGAGGTTGTTCCTCCATCTCCTGGGACAGCTCCCAGAATGCCTTGCCGCCCGAACCCCCGGCCTCATCGTTGGTTATTGCCAAGGAACAAGATCATGGTCTCATCATTTAGGGTTTGTCGACACCGAGGCATCCTAAAATCTAAGCTTTTATCATTGAGGGTTTTTCGACGCCAAGGCACCCTAAAAGCCTAACTTTTCATCATTTCGGTTTTTATCGACACCGAGGCACCCTAAAAGCCATGCATTAGTCACAAATACGCCGGGGCACTTGATCCTACTTAATTAACTACTAAGATACCCTGCCCATGCATTAGTCACAAGTACCCCATATGTCCTATTTTAGCAAAGTCATGCTAAAATTCACGGAAAATTTCAGCATGACCTTTGCTGAAAATAGGACATATGGAGTACCAATTTGCCGGAACGGAAGTTAATCGACATTCCGCAAACTCAAGAACCTCTCGGGTACTGCAAAATCATCACGACACGATGGTCGGAGACAAAACCCAGCAAACTAGCAAAATCATCACAAGTTGTTTTACGTTAAAGATGATCATCATCTTTACTGGTCTTTCTCAATGTGATCACAAGTAATTCAGAGGCATCACAAGTAATTCAGAGCATCACAAGGCATTAGTAGTTCATTACATGAACAAGTTTTACAAAGCACATCAATATGTATTGTATTTCATTGTGGAGTTATATACAGTATGTTACAACAAAGAAACAGCTTAATCCATGCCTCGACTTATCAACAGTCATTACTTGTCAAATCTGAGAAGAAGGAACAATTTACTTGTGACATAGTTACAAATGATGACAGAATAAAGCAACACCCTACACTAGCCTAAAAACAAGTGAAGTTTCACCCATATAAGAACAAGTGAATTCTAGTCCCTTTGACACTCCTGGTTTTCTACAAACACCAAGTACTAGGGCACACAAAAGTTCTGAAATTTGTGTGCCTAACTGAATTAACTGAATTTTCAGTAACTAAATAAACTGAATTTTCAAAACTGCAAGAAGCCAATTAAAAAAAATCCTTGCACTCTGTCAAATTAACTATTGTTTTTCACTTTGTGCCAGCACCATTAGATTAGTTGGTAAAGTACATCTTTCATCCTAGTACATTCCTCGCCTGCGTGCATTTGCGAGCAGTGACGATGAGATTGGCTTTTAGGCCCCGACTAATTAACTACATTGCTCATCGAGACCCTGCTGTTTATCGGGAGGTGGCAGTACTACTGTACTAGTGTGGTACTTGGTTTATTATTTGGAACCTTCGCTTATGAAGCTATCTCCGTAAAGATTTGCAACTAGTAGTACATTTTTGGTGGGTGCAAAAGTCCAACAGCACTAGAACTGAGCTGATTGATCTATAAATGTGTAGGAGGAGCTAGATCATTTCCTTTACCAAATAAGAAATTGATCTAGCATCCACTTTTACCAAATGCAAGCAACGATATGATCTGATATGAGATAGATGCCGACAATTAGTTATTGTTATCATCTGAGATAATTTAATCAGAAGCAAGTGGCGGTGGATTTGTGCACAAGCTAGCTAAGACAGTAGCTTCCTTGCAACCCACAAAAGACAAAGGAAAAGAGGGTGAAAAGGGGGAGATGGTTAGCTTTGATGAGCAGGCAGCATCTTCCTAACCCCCTTCTTCTTGTCTCCTCTCACTATCTCTCACACATGTACACATGGCAAACCACAAAGGGTGTGTCAAGAAATTACTAAACTAATAATCCAACCACTAAAGCACTAGATCACTATGTGTATATAATCTTTTATAACTTTGTATATATGTATGGCTCCAATGGGTGCCTTGCCATGCATCCTCTCCATCATTTAATCATGATTAGCCCATCATTTTGACCAAAGGTTAGTTAATTAATTAACTAGTGTATGCCACAGCAGAGCACAGATCGCCATCTAGCTAGTAGCTTTCTAAGGCCCCCTCCTCCTACTGACTAATGGTTCTGGTTAGTAGTTGTACTCCACTATCACACATGATTTGCACCAGAAAAATCTTCACCACATGCATATATAATGTTGATCTCCTATATATGTTTTGCATAGTATCACCACGATCTCTTCCTGTAGCCTTCTGAGTTGCCTCACGCCAATCGACTTCCGAGAGATGACGTCGAAGAAGTTGCATAGGCCAAATAGCGTTTCACGGACGTGCGCGTCCATGATCCCATGGATTGCGAATGGAAGTATCTGCGTCATCAGCACGTGATAGTCGTGAGACTTCATCCCGCTGAACTTCTGCTTCGCTGGGTCTAGGTATCTGCTTATCTTCCCAGCGAATCGTGAAGGAAGTTTTACTCCTAGGAGGCAGGTGAAAAACTGCTCGATCTCCTCCCGACTTAGAGTGAAGCACGCGGGAGGGTAGTCATTTCCGGTCTTCTTGGCCTTTTGCCTTTGCGGCGACTTTACGTGTCTGCCGCCTCATCATCATCATCATCATCATCATCATCATCATATATAGCGTGAAGCTCCTGCACGATGCCCATTGATTTCAAGTTTGCCCTTGCTTTCGGCCCATCTTTGGTCCTCTCTGGCATGTTGAGCAGGGTACCAAGCAAACTCTCGCACACGTTGTTCGTGATATGCATGACATCAAGGCTGTGAGGCACACGGTGGATCTTCCAGTACGGCAAGTCCCAGAAAACAGACCTCGTTTTCCATACCTTCAGCAGCTGCTCTGGCGCCTTTCGCTTCTTTCCGGCTCTGGCGCTGTTGCTTCTTTCGGCGGTGGGCAGTCTTTCCAATTTTTCAACAGCTTGTCTATTTCCTCGCCGCTCCTCGACAGGCGTTTTGGGTTCGGTTTCACCATCGAACAGATCCTTGCGTTTCCTCCACGGGTCATCGTCGCGAAGCCACCTTGATGTCCCATGAACACGGTTTTCAAGACCCGGATCTCTATCTAGCTGGCGATACATTGTGTCATCCATGCACCTTACGCATCCAGAAAATCCGTGGACTACCTGCCCCGCGACATATCCGAATCGAGATAGTCGTGCACCGTTGTGAGCAGTGCGGCTCTCATAGGGAAATATTCTTTCTGCGGCGCCCCACGTACACTGGCGTTTTCCACAGCGTGTCAAGCTCCTCTTTCAGCAGCCCTAGATACAGATTGATGTCGTTCCTGGTTGTTTCGCCCTTCAATTAGCATACTCATGTGAATGTACTTCCTCTTCATGCACAACCAGGGGGGAAGGTTGTACATCCACACAAACACAGGCCAGGCGCTATGTGTGCTTCTCTGGCTGCCAAACGGATTGACTCCATCGGTGCTCGCGCCCAGCATGATGTTCCTTGGATCGTTCCCAAATTCGAGTCTTGGTTCAACGCTTGCCACCGCTCGCATCCTTAGGGTGACTCAGCATCTTGTCTTTTTATCTATCTCCGGATCATTTGCGTCATCTTCCGCTTCTTCTCCTCCCTATCCGCGTGCCAACGCAGGAGCTTTGCTACCTTAGGGTCCATGAAATAGCGCTGCAGACGAGGAGTGATCGGAAAGTACCACACCACTTTTCGAGGAGCTTTCTTCCTCTTCTTGTATCGAGTGACGCGACACCGGACATATGGTAGACTCAGCGTGCTCGTCCCGATAAATGATGCAATTGTTCATGCACACATGGTATTTCACGTGCGGTAAATCCAGAGGACACACGATTTTCTTCGCCTCCTCCAAACTGGTCGGGCACTTGTTCCCCTTGGGAAGACGCGTTCGTGCGAATGACATGTTCTCGTCGAAGCATCGTCGGTCATTTTGTGTTTTACCTTCATCTCCGTGGCCATGGCGTTACTTTCGGCGGGTATCCTCGGCCTGCATCCTTCATACAATGGAGTAACCGTGTCTAACTCAAGTTGATCCATCTTGGCTTTCTCTCGGCGGCAGCTCTTGCGTTATCCGTCTCGCTTGAGAAGCAGCTCTTGAATATGAGGGTCCTGCACCCAGCCCATCGATGGTCCAGCGTCGTGCGCTGCGCCGCATCATCATCTTCATGATCATGCCCGTCGCTGCTCCGGCATCTTCCTCATCATCATGTCCTGCATCTTCTACATGATGATCGTGAACAACATCACGCCGTGATCATCTCCGGGATTCTTCGTCTTCTCGTCCGCCCAAGCCGCCGTGGTTGTCTTGCTGCCCTTCCTCATTTCTTGCCCGGCCCGCATGGACGACTTCGTAGTCATCTTCATCACCTTGCCACCGATAGCCATCCATGAAACCACGCAACAGCAGGTGGTCCCGCACCTGCCCGGAATCCGGGTCCGCAATAAGGCTCTTCATCTTGCATCTTCGACACGGACATCTTATCTCCGTCTCGTTCTTTTGAAGCATCTCGGCCTTCGCGGACCTCAAAAACCTATTCACGATGCCTTCGGTCATCGTGCGGACCATGGTCGCCTGCGGGGTAGAGCAAAACGATATTTTAGAACCAAACAAAAATTTGGCATGACTTTCCCTAAAAATAGGACCAAAAAGAATGCTTAATGCATGCCAAAATTCTCGCCGAAACGGAAATGAATCAACATTCCGGCAAAATATTGGCAACTATCGCATTTCAAATACCGGTACACCTCCAAACACAAACACATATGCAACACCACAAACGTATGCAACACCACGAACATACATAGATCTAGCTAGGCCGTAAAAAGTGCATGTGCACATTGTTGTAAGGAGAACAACCTAAATATAGCTTCCCCCCTTACTTACCTATTAAAACAAGGTAATTTAACCACTTAATTTGAATGAATCTATGGTGGAAATGAGGTGAAAAAGAGGAGGCACCCGAGACAAGGAGGAGGTGGAGGGAATGAAGTGGGGAGAAAGTGAGTGTGTGGGTAGGAGAGGCTGTCCCAAATATCTTGTTGCTGCCCACTTACTAATGGCGCACTTAAGCAGGATGCGCCATTAGTATGTTTGGATAGGCGCACTAGTTCAAAAAAAAAATTCTATACTAATGGCGCACCCACTGCCTGGTGCGCCATTAGTACTTACAACTACTAATGGCGCACTTGGGCAGGATGCGCCATGAGTATGTTTGGATAGGCGCACTAGTTCAAAAAAAATTCTATACTAATGGCGCACCTCTTATCGTTGGTGCGCCATTAGTAGTTACAACTACTAATGGCGCACTTGGGCGGATGCGCCATTAGTATGTTTGGACAAGCGCACTAGTTAAAAAATTTGATACTAATGGCGCACCCATAGCATGGTGCACCATTAGTAGTTTAAACTCTAATGGCGCATCGATGGTGGTGCGCCATTAGTATATACTAATGGCGCACCATCTTTACGGTGCGCCATTAGTGTCAATCCCATCTATAGCCCTTTTCCTAGTAGTGATATAATACCATAGAAAAGAATATATAGTGAGGATAATTACATGTAATGATTGATCAAAATGATCACTACAGCTAGCTTGAGACTTAAATTACAGAAAGAAATCACTTACGGACAATATGGCGGCGATAGATTTGTCAAGTGCGTCTTGATTGTATAATTGAAATAGTTCTGAATACTCAACGGACAGAGCTTTCTCATGGAAGTAATGCTCCTCCTTGACATTCACCGTGAGGGACTCTTGATTGGAAATCTTGGTAATGTTCATGTACCATTGATGCAATTCATACATTCTCGTTGGGAGGTTCTTGACCTTATCTGGCACGACCAAAGGTTGGCCTCAGACATATTTCTGTTTTATTTCTTCCTCTTTAAGCGGAGACATGGGCTCGATTTCGAGGAGTTGTCCAACAGTGATCTTGAGCATTTCAGCCTGCATTATATGCTCTTCCGTTATTACCACATCGCCCAGCTGGGGAACGTTAACGGTTTGCCCACAATAATATTGGGCGCGTGTACTCCTCTCATGTGTTGTTGGCACAACAAGCGGGGGGATCGATTGCGTCGCCTGTCTCCCAGCTGGGGAATGGTTTTCCCACATTTTTTGCCAGCTGCTTGTTGGCTCGAGCTCGAGCTCGCTTCCTTCTGTAGTCGTGCTCGATGAGACTTCCTGATTTGGCGCTCATAGTCTGAGTCAACGGGCTTGGGAGCTGGTGCTCTAGCCATACGAATGAAGTGGTAAATCTTTTCCTCAGGCACTTTATCCCTTGGCGGCGGTGCCGGTTTCGGTGCAAAATGGGCGTCCACTTGGGCCTACACTATGGCTGCGTTTTGCTCCTCGGTCATGTCGTAAGGCCTCTAAGGAAGAGGAGCGAGGCTTGGACCATATTTATATCGCTTGTCTCCGCCTGTACTTCCTGTACTACCTCGACTCGTACCGCTACGCACCATAGCTGTGGCGTGTCTCTTCTGCGATTGCTGAGACGGCGGGGACGTCTGACGTGGCTGAGTTGGAGCAGGAGGAGTGGCCTGACGTTGTGCCGGACTTGAAGCAGGAGGTGTTTCCTGACACGGTGTCGGACTTGAAACCGGAGGAGTGGCCTGACGCTGTGCCAGACTTGAAGCAGGAGTCTGCTCACGCGTTCGGGGACTTGGAGGAGGTGGCGGACTTCGAGGAGGAGTCGGCTCACGCGTTCGTGGACTTGGAGGAGCGGGAGTCTACTGACCCGGTGGCGGACTTCGAGGAGGAGTTGGCAGACGACGCGGTGTCGGTGGACTTCGATAGATGATGCAATCCTTTCTCCATAGGATAATACGATGTATGGCCTCTCCCAGTGTGCGCTCGTCGTCACCTCCAGGAATGTCAAGCTTTAGCCCGGAATATGGGTCCACCACTTCATCAACCAAGACACGAGCATAGCCCTCTGGAATCGGGGTGCAATGGAAGGTTGCTTCGGGGGTAATTGTAGAAGGAACGCCGTCCACCACCTTCATGGATATGTTCTTCATTTTGGAGTGTAGCTCACATTTATTATTCTCTATGATGTCATCCACAGGGTATGTATCCAGCAGTGTGTCGCCCGGGGCAGAACCAACGCTGCTTCTCGGCATGGATGGGACGGTGCTATCCAATGCTGGACGATCATCCGCTTGCTGCTGCCGCTGCTGAGACCCCGTTTCCTGGCTAAGTGAGTCGATCTGCTTCTAGGCCTTGAAGGTGTTCTGCATCCTGCTTCCTCTGCTCCTCCTCCAGCTTCCTCTTCTTCTCCTCCTCCATCTTCTTTCTTGCACGGGACCTGTAGTCGTCGTTCCATTCCGAAAAGCACTCATACCAGGGAATAACGCCCTTGCCTCGTGTTCTTCCCAGGTGTTCAGATTTCTGTATGCGCAGTAAGCTCATCGTTTCTCTGTTGGCGTGAACACCCCATTCGAGCTTCTTCTATTGCGTCAAGTATCTTTTGTTCGACTCCTTTTAGACTTGCTTTCTGCGAAACCAGGCCTGTCTTCGGGTCCAACGCCCCCATGCGCATAGAACCAAGTTCTGCACCTGGGGGGCCAGCTCCTAGTAACCGAAGTGACCCCTGCATCCTCCATCTCTTGCTCAGACCTATCCCACTTAGGCATTCCCACCGCGTAGCCACCTGGACCCAGCCTATGGAACTGCGTCTTTTTTGCGGCATTGGCCTTGTTTTTTATCGACCATTCCTTAGATAATTCTGATTCCTTGAATTTCACGAAATCGGCCCAGTGTTCTCTTTGCTTCTCCAGTGTTCCCGTGAATTCTAGAGTCTTCCTTTCTGTAGCGAGGTAGTTGGCCCATACCATTTTCTTTTGGGTGTTGAATGCAATTGCCCTTCTTAAGAGCAGCACCCTTGACTTTCTCCACATCTGCTTTAAGTGAAATAATCTGGTAGGGTGAAATGTTCCATCAGAGATTCCCAAAGGTTTTTTTTTTTGCTCTGTCGTCGACCCAAGTAACACCTGGACGTTTAGTTTTTGGCTCTTTCCATTCTTGAATGGAGATCGGCAGTTGGTCCTTCACAAGAACTCTGCACTGACGAGTCCACTTGTTCACAATGTTCTTAGGCGTGAGGGGTTCGCCACTAGGTTTGGTGGAGTCGATGTTGTACTTTGCACCCTCCTTCAACTTTTTACCCGGGCCTCACTTTGTCCTGCTGTCTGTAGAAGCAGATTTGCTCGATCCGGAGGGCTGAAAGACGAAAGATCGATTCATTAATATATCTTCAAATAAAAAAACATGTGATGTTCACCATGATGCCTACTTATATAAATATACCTCGCCAGTAGTCTTTGTTATTTGAAGATCAGCATTGTCTGTGTCATCATAAACATTGTCTGTGTCATCATAATCATAATCATAGTTCATGACTTCATCAGCTCGGTCGTCGAGATCAAATATATTTTCATCACCCTCTCCTGTATTGTTCAGATATTGGGAGCCGTCATCTGCTTCATTCAGATCATCTAGCCTGCGAGGGCTGCGTATGATGTCGAACAATTCCTCTTCTCTCTCCCTGCCGGTATTGTCCGCCACAGCTTTTACTTAACTAATACAGAAGAAATATAAACCAATTTAGTATTCAAATTACAATGCAAGGATGCAATCAATAAGGAAAAACTAAATCATATAGTACATAATATGCTTCGTCTCGATTAATATATAATCTCGAATACATCATCGTCTTGAATAATATATATAATCTCGAATACATCGTGTCGAATATTATATATCAAATACATCACTGGCTAGGTACCTGATAAAGATTGAGTACTACAGAAGAATCTAGGCCACTCGCGGTTCGCGGTTCCTGTGGTGCGGGCAGTGGACACATAAAGAGAAGGAACCATCACATGATCATATCTCCAGTCATCTGCCCAAAGAACCTGCCAAGTATTGGAGAACCTGATGTCCATAGCAGCCATGTAGCGATGGACGTGCTTGTCCTCCTCCCTGACACGGTGACGCACCACCTCCGGCGGGGCCGGCTCCCTCTGCACCGAATGTGGCCCACGCGAACGCCACCAAAGGAGATCAGGGTCGACGACGGGACCCGAGGCCCGGTTCCTCACCAAGCGGCGCGCCCCTCCAGGTAGCTCCTCCCAGTGCCAGCACGACGGAGCCCAGTCCTGCACATGGGTCCTCTGAAGCAGGACGTCGTCGCGAACGGGTCGACGGCAAGGATGTGGGTCGGGCATATCGTCGAGAGCAAATACTATATGCCCGCAAAAAGTAACATTTTTTAAATGATTGGATGGTGATAACTAAAATTCTATATGCAAATTCTAACAATTTGACATTAATTTAATTCATCTAACTAAAACTAATTCTAAAAATTCTAACATTTCTATATATATAACTAACATTTCTATAACATTTCTAATATTTCTATAACTAAAAAACAGAAAAATTGCTAACATTTCTATAAATATTTCTATAACTAAAAAACAGAAAAAAATTTATAACATTTATATATAACTAACATTTCTAATATTTTTATAACTAAAAAACAGAAAAATTTCTAACATTTCTATAGATATTTCTATAACTAAAAAACATAAAATTTCTATAACTAAAATTTATGACAAAAAAACTAATGTGTGTGTGTGTGTGTGTGTGTGTGTGTGTGTGTGTGTGTGTGTGTGTGGACATGGCGGCCGGGGCATGAGCTCACCGGCGAGGCGCGGCGACGGGGGGCGGCGACGGGGACAGAGACGGGCGGTGATGACGGGGATGGGGACAGGGCGGCGACGATGGGGACGGGGACGGGCCGGGAAGGGACGACAGGACGTGGCGCGATGACGGGTCGGGGCGCAGCGACGGGGACGACGGGGACGGGGATGGCTGGGGCGGCGAGGCGACAGGGGCTGTGATGAGGGGCGGGGACGGCCGGGGCGGCGACGCATCGGGTGCGGCGACGGCTTCGATCGGGGCAGGCGGCATGTCGTCGACGGAGAGGAAGAAACAGAGGTAAACAGAATTTTTTTTCAAGTGTTGTATATATAGGATGGACCTTTAGTACCGGTTGGGGCCACCAACCGGTACTAAAGGTCTGTTTTG
Source organism: Aegilops longissima (assembly GCA_021605205.1). Taxonomy (NCBI): domain Eukaryota; kingdom Viridiplantae; phylum Streptophyta; class Magnoliopsida; order Poales; family Poaceae; genus Aegilops; species Aegilops longissima. The sequence goes on from CM038680.1 coordinate 406,625,644, forward strand.
GCCAGGCCAAACGGCGGGAAGCGCCCCCTTTAGTACCGGGTGGTGGCACCAACCGGTAGTAAAGACCCCCTCTTTAGTACCAGTTGCAGCCACCACCCGGTACTAAAGGGGGTGCGCTAGCGCAGGTGCGGTGTGGCAAGTTTAGTCCCACCTCGCTAGCCGAGGGGCGTCCGCACTGGTGTGGTAGCTCTCTCGAGATCCTCTCCAAAGTAGGCCTACTGGGCCTACCTATTCTCTACTGCCACGTGGGCCTACTGGGCCTTTGCGGGCCTACATCCTGGCCCAACAAAACGTTGTGTTTCTAGTCGTATGCAGGCCGCTCTGGCCCAGTAGGTGGGCTTTTTTATTTTCTTTATTTTTTTTTGCTTTATTTATTTTGTTTTATTTATTTTTGAGTTGTTTTCTGCTGTATTTAGAGTTTCTTTGTGAATATTTTTGCTTTAGGTACAAAAAATTACAAACTTTCTATTAGTGCCGGTAGTTTTCAAATTTGAATAGTTTAAATTTTGAATTATTTGAAATTTGTGTGAATCACTAGTTTGTGAATAACTTAACTTTGAAAATAGATTTTTCAGTGATTCTTTTTTCTTATGTTTAATATTAGTATGTTTTATCATTATATTCAATTTGGTAATGCTTAGGTTATTTAAAAAATGAAATGCCTTTGTAACAGATGAGTTTTCATCCAAAACCCTAATACTTTGAAAGAGATTGTCCATTTTGTACACGAAGTGCATCCAGTTTTGCCGTAACCTTCTCTACTTTTTTGCACATGCTATGTGGGTGAAATTATGATACCATGCCAACTTTCAACCTTTTATGAGTTCATTTGAAATGCTTTTCAATTTCAAGGTCATTTAGCTGAAAAAATCAGTAAATGCATGAAACAATTTGTTTGCACATAAGATTTCTTCATGTTTAAAATGCCAAAACACATAACTACCCTAACTATTACAGAGATTCCCTCCTGCATGTGAAACACAGAAGAAAGTGACGATAGTGAAGCCGATCACATCCCAGATCTTTGGGTGTGAAACTTTTTCTTCGCGTGTGTCCCTTTGCGCCGTAGCCATGGAAAATCTTCATCATTTAACTGGATGCTCGGGTCAATATTCACTATGAATGGAGCAATTTCATCAAACTTTTCATAATCTTCTGACATGTCTGTCTTGTCATCCACTCCCACGATGTTTCTTTTCCCTGAAAGAACTATGTGGCGCTTTGGCTTGTCATATGATCCATTCACTTCCTTATCTTTTCTTTTTCTCGGCCTGCTAGACATGTCTTTCACATAAAAAACCTGCGCCACATCATTGGCTAGGACGAATGGTTCATCTGCATACGCAAGATTGTTGAGATCCACTGTTGTCATTCCGTATTGCGGGTCTTCCGTTACCCCGCCTCGTGTCATATTGACCTATTTGCACGGAAACAAAGGGACCTTCAAACCACCTCCATAGTTAAGTTCCCATATGTCCTCTATGTAACCATAATATGTTTCCTTTCCCGTGTTGGTTGTTGCATCAAACCGGACACCACTGTTTTGGTTGGTGCTCTTCTTATCTTGGGCGATCGTGTAAAATGTATTCCCATTTATCTGGTACCCTTTGAAAGTCATTATATTCGAAGATGGTAACTGGGAAAGCGAGTAAAGGTCATCTTCAATATCGCCATCATGCATGGCACGTTTCTGCAACCAACCGGCGAAAGTCCTCGTTTGTTCACGTGTAATCCAGTCATCAGACTTCTCCGGGTGTTTGGAGTGTAGAAAATTCTTGTGTTCCTCCATATATGGAGCCACCAAGGCGGAATTCTGTAGAACTGTGTAGTGTGCTTCAGTGAGAGAATGCCCGTCCATACATATTATTTGATCCCCTCCTAGCGTGCCGTTTCCATCCAGTCTGCCCTTATGCCGTGACAGGAACACCAATCGGCTTAAGGTCAGGAATAAAGTCAATACAAAACTCAATGACCTCCTCATTTTCATGGTCCTTCGAGATGCTTCCTTCTGGCCTAGCACGGTTATGAACATATTTCTTCAAGACTCCCATGAATCTCTAAAGGGGAACATATTTTGTAGAAATACAGGACCCAAAACGTCAATCACTTCGCAAAGGTGAACTAGGACGTGCGTCATGATTTTGAAGAAGGATGGTGGGAACACCAACTCAAAACTGACAATACATTGCACCAAATCATTCTGTAACCTTGGTATGATTTCTGGATCGATTACCTTCTGAGAGATTGCATTAAGGAATGCACATAGCTTCACAATGGCTAATCGAACTTTTTCCGATAGAAGCCCCCTCAATGCAACCAGAAGCAGTTGCGTCATAATCACATGGCAGTCATGAGACTTTAGGTTCTGGAACTTTTTCTCTGCCATATTTATTATTCCCTTTATATTCGATGAGAAGCCATATGGTACCTTCATGCTGAGAAGGCATTCAAAGAAGATTTCCTTCTCTTCTTTGATAAGAGCGTAGCTGGCCTGACCCTGATGTATGTCGTCTTTTCCGTGCATACGTTGCTGGTCCTCCCGTGCCTCTGGTGTATCTTATGTCTTCCCATACACGCCCAAGAAGCCAAGCAGGGTCACGCAAAGATTCTTCATCATGTGCATCACGTCGATTGCAGAGCGGACCTCTAGGTCTTTCCAATATGACAGGTCCCAAAATATAGATTTCTTCTTCCACATGGGTGCGCGTCCGTCAGCGTCCTTTGGAACAGGTTGTCCGCCAGGACCCTTTCCAAAGATTACCTTCAAATCCTTGACCATATCATGTACACCAGCACCAGTACGGTGGCGAGGCTTCGTCTGTTGATCCGCCTCACCTTTGAAATGCTTGCCTTTCTTTCTTACGGGATGCCTGCTCGGAAGAAATCGACGATGTCCCAGGTACACAATCTTCCTACAACTATCCAAATATATACTGTCGGTATCATCCAAACAGTGCGTGTATCCGTTGTATCCCTTGTTTGTCTGTCCTGAAAGGTTACTGGGAGCAGGCGAATCATTGATGGTCACGAACATCAACGCCTTTAGGTCAAATTCTTCCTGTCCGTGCTCATCCCACACACGTACACCTGTTCCATTCCACAGTTGTAATAGTTCTTCATCTAATGGCCTTAGGTACACATCAATGTCGTTGCCGGGTTGCTTAGGGCCTTGGATGAGCACTGGCATCATAATGAACTTCCGCTTAATGCACAACCAAGGAGGAAGGTTATACAAACATAGAGTCACATGCCAGGTGCTATGGTTGCTGCTCTGCTCCCCAAAAGGATTAATGCCATCTGCGCTTAGACCAAACCAAACGTTCCTCGGGTCACCTACAAACTCCTCCCTGTACTTTCTCTCGATTTTTCTCCACTGCGAACCATCAGCGGGTACTCTCAACTTTCCGTCTTTCTTACGGTCTTCTTCGTGCACCGACGCTTTCCGATGCTCTTTGTTTTGGAACAAACGTTTCAACCATGGTATTATAGGAGCATACCACATCACCTTGGCAGGAATCTTCTTCCGGGCGCCGCCCTCGACATCACCAGGTCATCGCGATCGATCTTGCAATGCACCGTGATACGGCAAGCGCTCAAATCCTCGTACTCACCGCGGTAGAGGATGCAGTCATTAGGGCATGCATGTATCTTCGCACCTCTAACCCTAGAGGGCATACATCCTTCTTTGCTTCATACGTACTCTCGGCAATTCGTTGTCCTTTGGAAGCATATTCTTTATCATTACCCGCAACTTTCCAAATCCCTTGTCGATACACCATTCTCGCCTTCCATTGCAGCAATTCCATGTGGTGCCCAACTTTTTGTCATCTTTGCAATTGGTACAACAATTTCTTGTGATCCTCTAACATGCGCTGCTACTTCTTCTTCTCCAAATCACTTGCGCAGTTTCTCTTTGCATCGGCAATGGCCCGACCTAGATCATCAGCGGGCTCATCTGATGCCTCTTCTTCAGCTTCTTCCCGCATTGCCAGCTCAGCTTCTTCCCCATTGTTGTATCATCGTATTCAGGGAACCCATGGCCAGGATAGCTGTCATCGTCCTCTTCTTCTTCATTTTCTTCCATCATAACCCCTCTTTCTCCGTGCTTGGTCCAAACATTATAGTGGGGCATGAAACCGGACTCAAATAGGTGGACGTGAATGGTTCTTGACGTAGAGTAATTGTGGCCATTCTTACATCCAGCACATGGACAAGGCATAAAACCATCCGCCCGCTTGTTTGCCTCAGCGGCAAGCAGAAAAGTATGCACGCCATTAATGAACTCGGGAGAGCATCGGTCATCATACATCCATTTTCGGCTCATCTTCATTACACAACACTGAATATACCAAATTAATACAAGTTCATACATAAAGTTCATATACAACACTTAATTAAATGCAACATAAAAATAACTCTCTAGCTAAAGAATTTAAATGCAACAACAAATGCGAACAAGATCGCAACTAAGGTATCAATTGATCCAACAGCATAATGATACCAAGCCACACTATCAATGGCATATTTTCTAATCTTTCTAATATTTGACCGCATTTTCTCCATCTTGATCTTGTGATCATCGACGACATCGGCAACATGCAACTCCAATTCCATCTTCTCCCCCTCAATTCTTTTCAATTTTTCTTTCAAATACTTGTTTTCTCTTTCAACTAAATTTAACCTCTCGGCAATAGGGTTGGTTGGAATTTCCGGCTCACATACCTCCTAGATAAAAATATATATGTCAACTTGATGGGCATAATTTTTCATAAACACGAAATGCAACAACTAGTTTTAAAAGAGAATATACCACATCCGAATCATAACAAGGACGAGGGCCGACAGGGACGGATATCAAAACCATGGCACTATGTATAACAAACAACGTATGGGTAAGATAATTATACGAGTAACTATATATCCAAATCACACAAACATCAATTTGGTAATGTAAAACATTCATGAACAAGAGCCTCATCACAAGGTGGTGCCGGCAATGGGACGGTGCAGGCAATCGAGGGTGGTTATTACGGAGATTTAGAAGGCACTAAGTAAACCACACCTACATATGCAAACTAAGTGTTATTTTTGACCTCAAATTGCATATGAATCAAATACTAGCACATATAATTCTTCCCAAATTACTAAACTCACAAATTAATCACTATACAAAGCATTGCAAGAGCTAATCTAGAAATGAGAGATGAAAGGACAAAGTTGCTAACCTTTGTGATCATTTGAATGGATCGGGGCCTTCAAATCTTGACAAATTTTGGGCAAAATGTGTGATGAGCTCGAGGAAGAGAGGGGAAGAACAGAGGGGAGGAGAGGGGAAAGGGGAAGAACAGAGCGAGCTCGGGTGGATGAAGGGTTTATGTACGACGACCTTTAGTACCGGTTCGTGCCACAAACCGGTACTAAAGGTGCTGGAGGGGCCCCAGACTGACAACATCCTGCCACCACTCTCTTTAGTACCGGTTCGTGGCATGAACCACTGCTAAAGGTTCGCCATGAACCGGTACTAATGAGAGCGGCCGGCTAGCCGTTGGAACCGACACTAATGGACACCTTAGTGCCGGCTCAAAATCAAACCGGCACTAATGTGTCTCACATTTGACCCTTTTTCTACTAATGCTTCTTTCCTTTGCGTTTTTTCTTGAAACTAGTGGTCTTATTGACCATCAACACTTGATGCTCCTCTTTGAGTTCTACCTCCGCAGCTTTTAGCATTGCGAAGAGATCGGGAATTGTCTTGTTCATCCCTTGCATATTATAGTTCATCATGAAGCCTTTATAGCTTGGTGGCAGTGATTGTAGAACTCTGTCAATGACACTATCATCAGGAAGATTAACTCCCAGCTTAGTCAAGTGGTTATGGTACCCAGACATTCTGAGTATGTGTTCACTGATAGAACTATTCTCCTCCATTTTGCAGCTATAGAACTTGTTGGAGACTTCATATCTCTCAACTCGGGCATTTGCTTGAAATATTAGCTTCAACTCTTGGAACATATCATATGCTCAATCACGTTCAAAACGTCTTTGAAGTCCTAATCCCAAGCCGAAAAGCATGGCACACTGAACTATCGAGTAGTCATCAGCTTAGCTTTGCCAGACGTTCCTAACGTCTGCAGTTGTGTTTGCAGCAGGCCTTTCACCTAGCGGTGCTTCCAGGACGTAATTATTTTGCGCAACAATGTGGATAATCCTCAAGTTACGGACCCAGTCCGTGTAATTGCTACCATCATCTTTCAACTAAACTTTCTCTAGGAACGCATTAAAATTCAAAGGAACGGTAGCACGGGCCATTGATCTACAATAACATAGACATGCAAAATAACTATCAGGACTAAGTTCGTGATAAATTAAAGTTCAGTTAATCATATTACTTAAGAACTCCCACTTAGATAGACATCCCTCTAGTCATCTAAATGATCACGTGATCCAAATAACTAAACCATGTCCGATCATCACGTGAGATGGAGTAGTTTTGAATGATGAACATCACTATGTTGATCATATCTACTATATGATTCACGTTCGACCTTTCGGTCTCAGTGTCCCGAGGCCATATCTGCATATGCTAGGCTCGTCAAGTTTAACCCGAGTATTCTGTGTGTGCAAAACTGGCTTGCACCCGTTGTATGTGAGCGTAGAGCTTATCACACCCGATCATCACGTGGTGTCTCTAAGCACGATTTAACTGTAGCAATAAGTGCATACTCAGGGAGAACACTTATACCTTGGAATTTAGCAAGGGATCATCTTATAATGCTACCGCCGCACTAAGAAAAATAAGATGCATAAAAGATAAACATCACATGTAATCAAAATATGTGACATGATATGGCCATCATCATCTTGTGTTTATGATCCCCATCACCGAAGCATCGTCATGATATCCATCGTCACTGGCGTGACACCTTGATCTCCATCGTAGCATTGTTGTCGTCTCGCCAACTATTGCTTCTACGACTATCGCTACCGCTTAGTGATAAAGTAAAGCAATTACATGGCGATTTCATTGCATACAACAAAGCGACAACCATATGGCTCCTGCCAGTTGCCGATAACTCTGTTACAAAACATGATCATCTCATACAACAATTTATATCACATCATGCCTTGACCATATCACATCACAGCAAGCCCTGCAAAAACAAGTTAGACGTCCTCTACTTTGTTATTGCAAATTTTACATGGTTGCTACGGGCTTCTAGAAAGAACTGTTCTTACCTACGCATCACAACCACAACGATTTTTTCATCAAGTGTGCTGTTTTAACCTTCAACAAGGACCGGTCGTAGTCAAACTCGATTCAACTAAAGTTGGACAAACAGACACCCGCCAGCCACCTATGTGCAAAAGCATGTCGGTAGAACTAGTCTTGTTGAGGATATAACTAGTAGGTATGACCCGCCCAGGAGGGGCCGGGTTATACCTATGACGATTCATCAAGCCCAGGACGATGCTTGAAGATGGAGGCTCAACTAACGGCCCAAAGCCCAAAGGCGACTAAAGGCCCGTAGAGATAAACCTCCATATGTATATAACTTCTATTGTAAGGCAAGAATATATATATATATATATATATATATATATATATATATATATATATATATATATATATATATATATATATATATATATATAGGACAAATTTTATCTACCACCAAAGGGTAGTTACCACCACTTGAGTTTTATATGTAGTATGTAGTATCTATCAAATCGGAGAGTATGTAGCGTAGTATGTAGTATATAAGAATGTTTAGGTAGTATATATACTATTTTTTGGTAGTATGTATCATATTTTGAGTATGCTCTCTTTTATGTACGTATATGTACGTATTTCACAAATATAATAAAACCATGGGCCAACTTGAAATTTTTCATGCAACTCACTTTGGAGTATCTTATATATAGTATATGAACATACTTAAAATGATAAAGTAGGATATATACTACCATAAGATAGTATATGAGACATGTGGGGTAACTACCCCTGTGTGGTAGGATGGATTTTCCTATATATATATATATATATATATATATATATATATATATATATATATATATATATATATATAGAGAGAGAGAGAGAGAGAGAGAGAGAGAGAGAGAGCGAGAGAGAGCGAGCGAGCCGGACACTGTTTATGAGCCGGCCGGGAGTCTGTGAACCGCTGGGCATCGACCTCTGTATATAAAGGGACGACCCGGGGTGGTTCAGGAAAAAAATCAGATCGAGAATTAGGTCAAGTGGATTCGCTCCCTGGTAATCGAGACATAAGCAATCCCACCTCAAACTGGATTAAGCCATTACCTTCACCGCAAGGGGCCAAACCAGTATAAACTCATGTGTCCTTTGTCCCGTTTTAACCGCTTTAAGCTTCCTAGTTGCGATGGCTCCACGACTAAGTCCTTTCACTAGGACATCTGCCGTGACAATTCACTACAAAAAAGAGACACATCCGTGACGTTTTGGGCCGAACGAAATTTTTTTCTGTCATACATATGACACTTCTATGACGATAATTGTGACAAAACCCGTATCATCATAGATGTGGTGGGCTCCTACTTTATGACAAAAATCATGACAGAAAATGGGCTTTTCGTCTGGGCGGGCCGGAGACGCAGCTGCATGACATTCTTTGGGCCGCCCATGACGGAAAAAGCCGTGGTAGAAGCAAGGGGGAGGAAAATTTCGGGAGTTGCGGTTAAGGTGGAGGTCGGGGCGAGCGATGCACGCTTATCTCGTGACGACGCTGCTGTGTGTGAGGCGTTGGCTCTAACTAACCCGGCGATTGACAGACTGCGCAGCTACGCGTACATCGAACCCGAGGGATCGATCGATGGCTGTTAATCGAACCCGATGGAGCGATTCCTTCGCTATTGCTGCTAACTAAAGCTGATCGATGCTGCCTCTAGGATGAACAGTGAGCATTATGGGGCGGTGGATGAACAGTGAGCGGTGGCGTTGCCTCTGGATGAACAGGAACCCGTGGTGTGGAGGGCTAGATGAACAATAGACGGTGGAGGGGTGGTCGTGGAGGGGTGGTTGAACAGGACCCCGTGGTGTGGAGGGCTGGATGAACAGTAGATGGTAGAGGGGTGCCCGTGGAGGGGTGGTTGAACAGTAGCCGGTGGAGTAGCGCGCGGTGGAGGCTGGATGAACAGGAGCCCGTGGAGGCTAGAGGAGGTTGACGGTAGCCCGTGTAGGCTGGAGGAGGTCGACGGTGGATATGAACAGTATCCCGTGAAGTCCTGCTTTTATGACGCCACACCCTCCCCCATTTCGACCGTGAAGCGCCCAACACAAGTCCGTTTCGTCTGCTTTTGCGGACGCCACACCCTCCCGATCAAAAGGACCCCGCTTCGACCGTAGGAGGTTCGCTTCTCCGACGGCGGTACGCCAGGCCCTCCCGATCAACGGGACCCGCTTGAACGTGGCGGTCGAACACAAGGCCGCTTCTCCGCCAGCGGTACGCCATCCTCGCTTCCATCGCCTGCTCCGCCCAAGCCCTCCCGGCGAACAGGACCACATTCTATTCCGACCCAGCCGGTTATTCCCATGAACACAACGACGACGCGAGCCCGTTCCGACCCAGCCATGTACGATGCGCGATAGGTGTTAGAGACCTCGCTCAGATGTACGTGACGCGGGTCAGATTTTCTTTCTTGCACCCTCGCCGTTATGCGTGACGTACATGCTACGCGGCGCCTCTACCACGACACGGCGCGCTCTATAGCCACCAAGATATATGTACGTACATGTTCGCGACCAGAATGACAACACTACGCACGCTTCGACCATGTGGGTCCTGACTGTCAGGCACTTCCTTGCGTGCGATGATGTAGCTGGTAGGTCCCAGCAGTCAGGGGGGTGAATCCTTTTTCGGACGCACTTCCTTGCGCGCGAAGATGAAATTGGTGGGTCCCAGACAGGGGAAACATTTTTTCGCTAAATATGGTGGCCCGTCCGGTGGGTCCCATTGTGCCGTGGAGGAATAATTATTTTATGCTGTAATAAGGAGGCACTTCCTTGCTGCGGTCGTGGACCCACTGTCGGCCTCTCCACATATAGTTCACGTCCGTGGAAATCGTTCCTCGACCATGTTGACCACGCCGGCCGAGAGCACCAGGCGGTGGACGACGGCGAGGCCTAGGAAGGGACGACGGGAGCCGGGAAGACGTGGCGGTGGAAGCCCGCACGAGAGGAGTACGAGGTTCACCGTTCGGCTGCATGTGTGAGGCTGCCGCTGCGAGGCCTGGCTAGCGGTGGGAATAGTAGGGGGCGGTGAGGCCTCCGCGGCAGCACATCCGGCCACGAGAGGCAGGAGCATGCGGCACGACCGGCGCTGCTTTGGGCGGCTGGAGCAAGAAGACCAGAGGTTGAAGAAGCACTACAGCCGTTGGATGGACATCGTACGGTCACTGGAGCTAGAATCATTTATATTGACTAAGTTGACAAAGCCCTCCGTCCCGCCAACTCAAGAGGCCCATTAAGTCAGCCTCCCATTAAGGTGGGTCCCAGCTAGTGGGGGTATTCATTTTTGTGCGTAATAAGGAGGCACTTTTGTGGGTCCGAATGATGTTAGGGGAACGTTTTTTGCTAAATACTGGTGGTCCGCCGGTTGGGTCCCAGCAGTCAGGGCAAACGTTTTTTTCGCGAAATACTGGTGGCCCGTGCGGTGGGTCCGTGCTGTCAGGTGGAGGAATAATTATTTTCTGCGTAATAAGGAGGCACTTCCTTGCGGCTGTCGTGGACCCAGCTGTCAGCCTCTCCACGTACAGTATTCTTCCGATGGAATTCGGTCGTTGACCACATTGACCACGCCGTGCCGAGAGCACCACAGCGGTGGACAAGGGCGAGGCCTAGGAAGGGGACGACACGGAGCCGGGGAAGACGCGGCAGTGGATGCCCACGTGGAGAGGAGTACGAGGGTTCACTGGTTTGGCTGCGCTGCCATCGCTGCAGAATAACAGGGGGTGTGGGTGAGTGGAGTGGAGGGATGGCCTGGCCAGCGATGGGAGTAGTATGGGGGCGGTGAGGCCTCCGCGACAGCACAGACGGCCACGGGAGGCAGGAGCAGGAGGCACGACCCGCGCTGCTTTGGGCGGCTGGAGCAAGAAGACCAGAGGTTGAAGAAGCACTACGGCCGTTGGATGGACATCGTACGGTCAGTCGAGCTAGAATCGCGCATATTGACTAAGTTGACAAAGCCCTTCGTCCCCTTCAACTTAGTAGGCCCACTATACTGGGTCCCAGCTAGCAGGGGGGTATTCTTTTTTTTGGGCATAATAAGGAGGCACTTCCTTGCGTGCGAAGATATAGCTGGTGGGTCCGAGCTGTCAGCGGCGGTAACGTTTTTTCGCGAAATACAAAGGCCCTTTCGGTGGGTCCCAGATGTTAGGTGGAGGAATCATTATTTTGCTGCAATAAGGAGGCATTTCTTGTATGCGCCTGTGGACCCAGCTGTCAGCCTCTCCACTTACAAATCCACTTCGATGGATGTCGCTCATTGACCATGTTGACCAGGCCGCCGAGAGCACTGTATAAAGGGACGACGGCGAGGCCTAGGAAGGGAACGACATGGAGCCAGGGAATACTCGGCAGTTATTTCCCACGCGGAGGAGTACGAGGGTTTACTGGTTCGTCTGCAGTCGCCGGAGAATAACAGCATGTGTGGGACTGATGGTGAGTAGAGGGATAGCTAGGCCAGCGATGGGAGTATGGTGGGGCGGTGAGGCCTGCGCGGCAGCACAGCCGGCCGCGGGGAGGAGGGAGCAGGCAGTCCCGCCGGTGCTTGTTTGAGCGGCTGGAGCAGGAAGAGTAGAGATTGAAGAAGCACGACGGCCGTTGGATGGACATCCAACAGTATACAGGCCATCTGTGGAAAGCTCAAATCTGTGGAAAACAGCATATAGCGCATCTGCCATTATTTCAAATAGTTTACAGCCCATTTGCTAATTCTTACGGGTTTTTTTGGTGCCCATATTCTTTTTGTTAGCATTACAGCCCATATTGTGGCCACGGTTAAAAAATTATACGAAATTTTGCATATGTCGGTGCGGTCTGAACTGTTTTTAATCCCGAAATTTCGAGTCACATTCAGACTGATTTTAAAAATAAATGTATATCAATATAAAATCCAATAAATTGTCCACGCATAAAAATCAATGCAATTTAAAATGTCGAAATGAAAAAATATATTTGAAACTAATTGCTGATTTGATGTGTTTTAAAATGTACAGCCCATTTCTCATTATCGATAGGCTATTTTCTCGCCACCGAATGAAGCTCTCCTCGCTCAGCCCAACAGCCTGATAAAGTGACTTACTTGACAAATCACAAAAAACTGGGATAGCCATTTTCAAAAAGAAAAAACTACTGGGCTGGTCTATGGTAAACATAAAAGAAAAGGCTGTCTAGACAGGCCGAGTGTCCCGCAGACAGCCCACCGACACCCCCGCCTCCGCCTCAAAAACATATTAGATAAATGCCACTCCAATTATGGCGATTCATAAAATGCCACTGCAATTTCCAAACTTTGAAAATGCCATTGCAATTTTGCAAACTTTGAAAACGCCACGCAGTTTGCAAACTTTGAAAACGCCACCTGACTTCAAAAATGCCACTTGAAATGGCATGAAATGACATTTTTCAAACTTTGGAAATTGCAGTGGCATTTCTGAGGCATTTAGCAAATTAACCCAAAACAAAAATAATCGGGCGAGCTGTCGGGTCCCTCGTGTCACCGCCACAGTAATTCTCTCGCTTATTGACTACGCTGACAATGGCATGGGACCCAGATGTCGAATCCACTAGGAGGAGCCATTTTTTATTGGCTTGAATTAAGGAGGCACTTGCTTGCGATCGCCATGACCTTGGCGGGTCCTCGTGTCATCCTTCCACGCACAATCATCTCCCGATTGTACGCGCCAACTTGCTAGGCCCACAAGTTAGCCTCTAAACCCGTGGAGGACAAATACAACCCATTTAAAAAATAACAGCCCATTCCATACGCTCAAACGGAAAGTTCAACATTCAGAGCAAAGTAACAGTGTCCGATCCACATATAGAGTAATCGAACTTCCGTGTTGACAACCATCATAGCCAAGTTAACTATCTACTCCCACTAGACAAGTACTAACTTACTCTTAGCTAACTAGACGATGCCGGCGGTACACGCTAAACGCCGGCACGGCGCCCGCCCGCCGCCGGACTTGCCAGAGATGCGATAGAGCGATTGCTTATGCTGCTGGTTCTTTCCATGCCGGGCGTGGTCCATCAAGCTTCGCTTCCAAGCCGGAAACCACTTGACGAGCTGGTAGTAAAATCGGCGTCGCGAATGCGCATGCGTCTAAAGCCTCTGTGGCTATTTGTCGGGCGCCGCCTCCACGTAGTCGGCCCAGCTTCGGGTGCTCGCTCACGACTAAGAGCGCCGTGCGTTGTTGCTCCATGTCCCGCTGGCGGTGCAAATCGGCGTTACGCTGCTCCTCCGCCAGCGGTCGCGCCCAACAACTCCTGCGCCTTCGCCATGCAACAAGGCCCAACAACTCCTCGATCTGCGCATTGCCATCTAAAGACAGATAGAATGCCTCCTCCTCTGCTCGCCTTCCGTGAAAAACCGAACACTAGTTCCGCGGTGACCGCCCGCGCCGCCACCGTGGACGGGCGGGGCATGGCGGACGGGCGAGCGACGCCGGGCTGGTGGGGGCTTATGAGGATATGGCGAAGTTGAGTCACGGTGGCACCGGAGAATGCCGGAAACAGATTTTTAGGGGAAGGTAGCGCGACGGTCATCGTAATTCAATGCATAATGGCTTAGCGTGCCAGCTTGCCGTGGAAAACTAGGGAAACTGAAATTATGACTGTGTTGTCCAGTCCCGTCTGGGTCGCACACCGGCATGGGGTCAAACGAGTGCACTCGAATCATCTCCCTCCTTGTCAATAATGATTTCACGGATTTAAAAAGCCCGCAACAATTAAAGTGTATGTTTTTTCGCATCAGTTAGCTGCCTTAATTACGCCAGCTGCATGCAGCACTCGAATCGCCGCAGCAAAGACGCTGGCAGCATGCAACGAAGTCGCAGCCGAGGGCACGATGCAGCCACTTATATCGCTGGAATTAATTAGGCTTAAACTTCTGCATGTTGTTAATTATTGCCATGCCTTGGTCTTGCTGCTTTGCTCACGGGACTAATAAACCCGGACGGATGGAGTACCTTGGTTGGTGAGAGGTTTGAATTAAGCCCTGCAAACCGGAAAGGAGGTACTAGTACGTGCGTGATCCGCTATTTACTCGTGTAGGATCGAGTAGGCCGTTTCTTGAATTGAGCCCTGCAAACCGGAAATGAGGTAGTACGTGCGTGATACGCTATTTATCCGTGTAGGATCGATAGTGTAGCTTGTCAGTTTCTTCAGAGGTAGGTATTTTTATCCGTGTAGGATCGATAGTGTAGCTTGTCAGTTTCTTCAGAGGTAGGCATTTTTATTCAAAAAACTGCCACTTCGCATCTTGCCTCGTAAATAAAAGCGCCAGATGCGCATTTGTAGGCTAGCTAGTGATTGATCAGTAACTTGTAAACATTGAGCGAACAGAAATAAGTAACTATTAATGCATCTCAATGATTCACATATCATATACAAATATGTAGCTCCAAAAGCAAAGATCAGCCACTTCAGATCTTGCCTCGCAACTAAAACTAACTAGTACGATTCCCATACATAAGATCAACATGTTAATGCATCTCAATGATTCATGATCATATACAAATATGTAGCTCCAAAAGCAAAGATCTAGAAAAACATCTATTCTTCCTACTAACATGGATGCTTCTTGGCCAACATTCAAGATGATCGAAAGACAAATTTGTTTGTGAAGTCTACAATTCCTCTTGCAAACGTAAGTGGTTTCACCAACAGCTGGAACCATGAGAATGAACCACACATGATGGAGGAACATTCACCGCAATATGATTTGGTCTTCTCGATCACACCGCGAGACTATTTTCGAATACAAACTTTAACTTAGGGAAAATGATGCCCATTGTATAATCGACCAAAGCAATGAAGCACCAAGTGTTGGCCAGTAAATAGTACAAGATTACTTTTCTCGCAGTCCATGAAGTGACTATCCAATCTTTGTGTATATTTTCAAATGGCAATCGCATGCAAGGACTATACTATTCTCTTGTGCAGTTCAACCAAAATTGCGTACACTTTGTTTGTTTGCCAATAGCAACGGCGTACATCTCTGCCTCGCACAAATATCAAGCAGCTAGTAAACATATACCACACCATGCTCGCAGTGATGGAAGAGGTGAAATCGATACAACCAAATTGAGCATCCAATCATTGAATCATGTCCTCGCACCTCCAATGTAGGTCCACCCTACCAATAAATTCACATGCAAACCACTAGTATTACTATCTAATGACAAGACAAAAGAGTAGCAAGATAGTAGCAAACCATGTACCTTCGTAATGAACAGCTCATAGTGCCACCAATTGATATAAAGGTTTGAAAAAAACATGCTCCTAATGTTGAACCAGCTTGGACTTTTGTGCAGCTCCACTAAAATCGAGCATCCCTGCTTGCATAGATATTGAAAGTGTGATTACTATAAAAGTGGCACTAGTTGAAGCATAGACTCACAAATATAAGCATTCCAATTTCTTAATGGGAAAAGGTAGCAAGACTGTTTCTAACCACCTGTTTGAAGGAATAAATAAAGCAACAGTTGCTGATGTCAGGAAGGCATACATAGTTTTTTTGTGAAAAACTTAGCCATTCCTGACCATTCCTCTAATTTTAAGCAAATTTTGTGCAATTCTACTAAAATAAAATGCCATCACCGCCTTGACAATCTAGTTACACTGTACCAAAGGAAATGACTTAACATTACATCATGATGTAGGGTATGTAGTAGACAGGTGTCGGTGTCAAAACCGGCGGATCTCGGGTAGGGGGTCCCGAACTGTGCGTCTAGGCAGATGGTAATAGGAGACAAGGGACACGATGTTTTTACCCAGGTTCGGACCCTCTCGATGGAGGTAAAACTCTACTCCTGCTTGATTAATATTGATGATATGGGTAGTACAAGAGTGGATCTACCACGAGATCGAGAGGCTAAACCCTAGAAGCTAGCCTATGGTATGATTGTTGTCCGCTCTATCGACTAGCCCGGCCTTGGTTTATATAATGCACCGAGGCCTAGGATAACAAGAGTCCTAGCCGAATACGCCGGTGGGGAGGAGTCCTTGTCTTGATCGCCAAGTCTTGTGGAATCTTCCTTGTATGCGGCAACTGTCCGGACTGGCCCATGAGTATACGGCCATGGGGATCCTCGGCCCAATCCAACTGATCAGGAGACGACGTGGTGAGTACCCCCTAGTCCAGGACACCGTTAGTAGCCCCCTGAACCGGTCTTCAAGTTGGGGACGCTCCTTGATTCTTCCGAACTGTTCTTCATCTTCGGTCGCCGGTCTTGAAAACTGGTTCAACAAATCTTCTCATCTTCGATCTTGAGGATCGCCTAAGTGCATACGAAGAATTTACACGTTGGGTATCCGAGGAGCCCCTTTAAGTTTACGGCCTTTATCAATGCCTTGTTTATTTTGTGCCACGTCTCGGGTTTGAAGTTATTCCCGGGAGGCAGTGTCCTCTTGCATTCGAGATCTAACGCCGGACTGCATTCGAGGTATCTTTTGCAGCCGAGCACCAACGCCGGACTGCTTCCCAGCTCTATCGCCGGACTATGTATCCGAGCTCCAACGCCGGACGGTATCCGAGCTCCAACGCCAGACTATGTATCCGTGCTCCAACGCCGGACTGTATTCGAGGTGTCGTAAATCACCTTGGTTCAAAGAAGTTTGAAGGAGTTTAGCCGAGCTTAATGCCGGAAATGCCCCCTATGGAGCCAGCCACTAGCGCTCGAGCTTTATGCCGGATCGCTTCGAGGTGGTGCACCACCCTAATGTGGGCCAATTTTGTCAATATTTTGATTGGTGCAATTTATTCTCTCGCCGAGATACATAGCCAAGAGCCCACAAAGTGTGTATCGGTCTAAAACCCGAGATGCACCTCAAGGATGACGAAGACCTCGATCCTAGTAGCCGCCAAGACTCAAAGTTGATTTGCAAAATCGGTCCGAGGATCAAGTCCTAGCTCGCAGAATACTTCGACACAAAAGCGGCGTGCTCAGTCCTCGAGACTCGGGTTGGTTATGGCCGACCAACCCGAGGATCAAAATCTCTCGAAACTGATTGCACTTAAAATTTTCGCATAGAACAAAGCGATGCAAGAGCCCCCGAGACACCGGTCGGGTGGCAACACCAGATCGTGGGATTGATGTGCCCTTTAATATTTGTAAATAATAAGCCCAAGCCCAAGAGTTCTCGAGCCTTAATGCGGCACAGTGGTCAATTAAGGATCGATATCCACAAGAAAATCACAAATTATGTGTAATGACTCAATGTATCCAATTACTTTATGTCATTAATGCTCAGATCCGCATTGTACAAAACTTTGTTGACCGACCATCGGCTTAACCTCCTCGCCAAGAGTCGAGGAGTGTTTGTCCTACTTTATAAAGCCTTTATGAGGGCAAAGATTTACGAAAAACAAGGTAATCCGCCATACGGTTTTATAAGCAAAGGTACAGAGAGATATGTTATATTACTGTTTAATGAAGAAATGTCTTCCAAAGGAAATAGTCCCGCTTATCGGTTCCTTTCTTTGGGTTGTCATGCTAAGCGTGATCATGAAACCTCAGCTCCAATGTAAGAGCAAAATATTGAGGATTTAGTTTGGGAGACCGCCATTAGCCCCGTAGTGTTCGCGACAACGAGGTCAAGCTGAAACACTTCGCCAATTTTATGAATGGCCCAATATTTAATATAGTCATCGGATCGCTGACCAGTTTACACCTATTGTGACAATCAGCCGCTTTCTCCATCGAGGTGCTTGACCATGCGAAGCTAGAAGCACAATCGCAGTGGTTCTCCTTTGCACACCTAGCTGAACAAAGCGGAACGTAGGAGGCAAGCGCGGAGCCGCAACCCAACTATTGATCAAGACACAATTCAAAACTGATGCATATATAGCAATATCCGAGAATGTTTTTGCCGAATCTCTAAAGGTGTCCGTTGCAGATCGCGAGACTTGTGCTGAAAACACACAAATAGTTTAAAAGTGCCAAAAGCTTGAAAACCAAAAACGCCAAGAAAACATGACGTCCAACAAGATCAAGTGTTCGTGCCAATCCAAAATTGACTTTAGAAAAAAAGTGCTTCGCCGTGCTTTAACATGACACATCCTATCTCAAGACTTCAGCCGGTCAGCCCACGCCTTCGGCCTCCCATCCCAAGGCGGAGTACTTCTCATTAGGCCAGTTTAGAAAACTAAACACTAGCGGTTTTGAGATAGAAATTAGGCTCCCCGGCTAGTGACCGCACACTCGTGTCGAGAAAAGGAGTAATAAATAATAATAAAAACTCTGCAATGACTAAGAAGAAAAACACTTATTATAAAACGGCTCAAATAAACATAAGAGCCACCAAGTGACTTGGGTAAAAGAATGATTCTATGTACCGAAGTACTTATATCATATCTATGTTCAACCGAACTTTAAACGCGCCTTAACCGATCGTCGGCTTCTCCTCTTCGTCAAGGACCGAAAAGTGTTATGTACTCCATCCGTCGAGAATATCGACGGTGTTTCCAATAACCGCATAATCAGGTCATAATGCAAGAATGCATAAAGCACGCCAGTGGAACTTATGCTATATTATCGATAAAGTGTAAGAAGCATCTTCAAGAAAATAGTACCCCACCGATACCTTTCTTCGGTGCTCATTGTTAATATGAGACTTGTGCAATAGATTTTTGTACTCATGAGTTCCGTTGTGTGCCGACCATTATTGAAAACAGTAAGAGCGCTTAGCTGCTTCACCTGGGCCCGAGGTCTGCTCGGGTGACCCGATCGTGATAATCGCAGAGGTGCTCCTTTACTCCCTAGCCAACAATCGGGAACGAGGGGTAAACACAGAGCAAGGCAACCCAGCTTGCAAATCACTTAAGTTAATATGGTATATTGTGGCATAATACACTAACAAGGAACAAGCCGCATAAGTATAATCATGTGCAAGAGGAAAAGCTTCATGAAGGAAGCCCCAAGTAAACGGGTATTTGAATTTATGCCACAAACAAAGTTTGGACAAGGAAAATTTTTACAAGCAACTTTTTCCCAAAAAAGTATAATGCTTGGTCGAGCCGAACACAAGTTAAAATTTTAAAACTTTGAGCAAGAAGGCAACTTAGCTAGTTAATGTGTTCAGTATTGACGACGCGGTCCGAGCTTGATGCGGGACAAGGTTCCATCCCCAAGCCTATCCCGAGGTGGCGGAGCAAAGAGCTCGCACCAAGTGGTGACATAGCACGGTCAATGCAGGACGGCAGAGTGATGCCAAGTCCCCGCATGGGGTAATGAAGTGTTGACGAAGCCCCGCCCAGCCGAGGTGACGCTAAAGCATATAGTCCGCTGGATCATTTTCCGTGCACAAAAAATAGTGCGACCGGGATAATAGTAATAATAAGAATTAAAAAATGTTGCATAATAAATAATTTATGCAAAGTGAGTGATAAAGAAATATGGCCTGGCGCCAAGTCAATGTCGATGCAGGTCGTCGGCGTAATGCAATAAAGGCGTGGCAAAGCCTGAATTCACTGTGTCGGTCCGAAGTTCGGATGCGGCGTCACGGACTATGTACGGAAACTGACCGAACCACCATGCGATCGTCTTTAATGCGGCCACCATTTGATAGACCTGCTTATATATGATGGACAAACCAGAGTAATAATTCCTTTGCAAAAATGAACCCAAACAAGCAAAAAATACTGGGATTAATTGCACCTGGTTTATTTGTTGTAGCAATCCGAAGGGAGGTGATTCCCAAAATTGGGACTCGATCCGCGCACCCATTGCCCGATGGGCGATAAAACGACGGCATGGCAATGCTGGCAAAGGTTGGCTCACCGAGGCAAAGCCCTCAGTCTAGCTAATGTGACGGAGCTGGTCGGCTAGCGACGCCGAAGCGTCCGGAGTAGGTTGATGAAGAGATGGCGAAGCCCCCGGTCCGGAGTAGGTCGGCGTGACGGACACCAGCTTGAAGAAGCAATAGTGCGGCCCTGCCGATGCAGGTCATGACGTGGTCGATGCCGGCTTGATGAAGCGACCGTGCGGCGATGCCGGTATGCCCGCCCGTAATCCGTGGGGCGGCGATGTTGGTGATGATTTATCCTTCGCGATGCCGGACTCTTGTTCGCTTGCCGAGATGATGATCCAAGAAGTTGAGCTTGGCTCAACAAACCGACGACGGTTCAGCGAGGTCGGCAGCCGTGGAGCAATATTGCCGGACTGGTTTGACACCAGCATGTTATTGAAGATAGTGGGATGTGTTTGAAACAAAACACGACACCCCATACAAAACTTCCTTCAAAAAGGATGTCCAAATCCCGCTCATAAAAATACGAACTTGGTCGGATTCGCTGCAGAGAAAACAGATCCGAAAAGTGATACACTAATCGAAGGTTCCTGAGTTTGACGGTCAGATCGAGCTGAAATTTTAGGGTGGTATATATAGGAATTCAGAGTCGATCAACGGTTGGATCTTCCAAAGGAAGTCCGAGCTAGAAGCTGGACACCACGCCCTAAACTCGCCCGATTCTCGTCCAGATTCAATGCGGCTCCCAGATATCGGAGATTGCCGAGATTCCTCCATCGGAACTCGACGAAATTTTCCAGGGTTGTTGTAGACTCAATTCGCACATTCCATCAAGCAATCGTTAAAACGACGCTTGAGGAGGCGGTGGTGGCGGAGACAAACCGCTGTCCAAAAAAAAGACGGTCGCCCGAGGGCAATGTTGACGTTGAGTCCCCGGGCTCCCTGGATGATTCCTTCATTATCTTGATAGAGATCGGAGTTGATGTTGATGAAGGCCCTCATCCCAACATGACGGTCGGAGGTAGGCGCAGTCCTTGGTCGAATCCAAGGTGACCAATGAGCTGGTGACGAAGATGTCAAGTCACAGCTTGATCTGGCAGCGAGCCATCGACCTTTTGCCAACACACAGCGGAACTCTCAATGAAAGCACCAATATCGGTGTCAAACCGCGGATCTCGGTAGGGGGTCCCGAACTGTGTGTCTAGGCGGATGGTAACAGGAGACAAGGGACACGATGTTTCTACCTGTGTTCGCCCTCTCGATGGAGGTAAAACCCTACCTCGCTTGATTAATATTGATGATATGGGTAGTACAAGAGTGGATCTACCACGAGATCAGAGAGGCTAAACCCTAAAAGCTAGCCTATGGTATGATTGTTGTCTGTCTATCGACTAGCCTAGCCTCGGTTTATATAATGCACCAGAGGCCTAGGATAACAAGAGTCCTAGCCGAATACGCCGGTGGGGGAGGAGTCCTTGTCTTGATCGCCAGGTCTTGTGGAATCTTCCTTGTATGCGGCAACCGTCCTGACTGCCCATGAGTATACGGCCATGGGGATCCTTGGCCCAATCCAACTGATCGGGAGACGACATGGTGAGTACCCCCTAGTCCAGGACATCGTCAACAGGCATTAGAGACAAACATACAGACCTCCTCCGATAACATAATGAACATTAATTTTAACAAAGGTGTGACTAGCTTTACCGGATAATTTGAGTGAACTCTACACCTCTATTCCTTAATATAAGACATTTTCATGTTCAATTTAAAGTACCCAAACGCCTAGTATTTAGAAAACAGGTAGTAGTTTTCTTGAGCACATATCCGGGAAAGCTTGCCACACTTTATTTATGTCCATACGCTAATGCAACACCATTCGAATACTACAAATATACACTAATCCAAAGGGATAGTGCTATAATAGAGTAGTTAGTTTATTACAGGTACAAGACAATGGTTTTATCGAACAGATTTCAATAAACTCTAGCACTGGAAGGTTTCTATAAGAATTAACAATACAAAATGTAAAGGTAACAAGTTTCAGCATTGGTATACTAGCTGTGCATGAGTATTAAACCAAAATACAAAAGTCTGAAGGTAACTAGCATTATTAACTAATGACAGTATAAAAAAATTGCAAACCATGTACCTCCAAGGTAAATATCATTTTGAACTCGGGGGGACCTTTAATATTGCTATCCCAATCTTGATAATCGATCAAACATAAAAACTTGATATTTCCTCTTGATAATCAAGAGAACAGCCGGAGGAGGAGGTGCCCACTCTTGACCTTTCCTCTTGTCTTCATAATTGTCTGTGCAGTTTAACCAAAATAAAATGACATCAGCTCCTTGGCATTTTGGTGACACTGTACAAAAAAATTAACTTATCTCATGAAAGTGAGGTATGTAATCTATAAGCATTAAAAGTGCAAAAATCTGAAGGTAGTAACAAGTTTCATCGTTGGTATACTGGTTGTGCAACAGCATTAGAATGCCTTAGCTAAATTTTTTTTAATAAATCCACAATCAACAGCTAACCCTGAAATGATCCAGTGACATTAAATGGCACTGCTTAAATTTATCTATGGCATTAGACTGAGAACGGCATTAGTTAAATGTGGCATCACTTTAGCAGTAGCATTGCTTGACTTGACTGCTGCCGCATTATACTAACAAAAAAAAAGTGGCAATAAGAGCATGGGAGGCCCATTCAACAAGGCATGCATCAAGATGATGTACCTCCATGGACGCAGAGTGGTGAGGGAGGTATGGTTGCCCAGAGCAACAAATATCCAGGCAGCATATGTGGATTACGTCCAATTTTTGTTCTCTTTAGCCACCTTTTTCCTATGTGAGGACAACAAACCGATCGACCTGGTCATTCTCTATTGCGTTGTCATGCCTTTCTACCCTTCTTCAACCAAGAGACACGAGACTCTGTAGCGACCTGACCCAAAATCGGTCAAATCTCTGTGTCTATACCATCCCAAGATCATGCTGGTACTCACAGTACATTGATATAGTAATCAAAGTTCAATCACACCTGAATATTATTACACGATTCTCATATAGAGTCTTTATTACAAGAGAATAAATTCGGCTCAAGGCCAACTCATGAGAAATAAACTACTAATGCTGCGGAAGCGTAGAAGTAAAGCGAGTCCATCCGACTCCAAAGGGCAATCGCCAAGCGCCGGAGCGTAGCCTCACTCCCCGATCGAATATACCTCTGCAACATAAGACGTTGCAGCCATGTAGGTCAGCTTTTTTGAATAAGCTGGCAAGTCATGAAGAATAACAATAATAAAGTTACTAACACTATATGCATTTTGGCTGTGGAGCTCTAAGTTTCATCATTTTGCGTAAAGCCAATTTTCTCCTACTACAGTGGACTTGCTTGCAAATATTACTACAAATTGTTGGTAGTTATTGAGATGGTTCCGCCAACCAATATCTCATTCCCAATTATTAAGTCATAAAACCCCTCAAATTAATTCATTAGTTTTAGTGTTGAGATTTCAATACTTCCAAGTTCCAGAGGCTCAAATTGTCCGTGAATCGGGACACGGCTAATCGATTAGATCTTTAACTCGCAGAGGTTTATGACTTTTCCCGCAAGAATCATTCCTCCTTTTAAGTCTTCGACTTCATGGTGTTTGAAGACGGACGAATGAAACAGGTCTTCCAAAGAGTTCTTCCGCTACCGCCGTACCCATCCAATCCTACCGTTCTTCTACATCTCGTAGTACCGCCCAGCCAGCGCCACTACTAGGGTTAAC
This sequence comes from Aegilops longissima, assembly GCA_021605205.1. Taxonomy (NCBI): domain Eukaryota; kingdom Viridiplantae; phylum Streptophyta; class Magnoliopsida; order Poales; family Poaceae; genus Aegilops; species Aegilops longissima. The sequence goes on from CM038680.1 coordinate 406,649,433, forward strand.
CCAGCCAGAGCCCATAATGGCTTGCGGCTGCTGCATGTAAGCTTCCGGTCATGGGGCATCCATTCGCTCTTCGTGGCTGGGTGAAGCTCGCAAGATGTCATGGCACTTCTCCATGCATCCCGCCAACCACCGGGTTCTCCAGGTGCCCACAACCGCCCTCCACCCAAAGAGTGATTTTCAAGTCCATCTTGATCATTGTAGTTCATGGGGTTGTCATCATCATTGACTCTCACATCTTGCTTATGAATTTCACTCAACCAAAACCCGTCTACGAGCATAGCAAAGTAAACTACTTCGTCCCGGGGTCATGGTAACAAGGGGATGGGTTCATCCTACCACATGATACTACTCAAGATTAATAACTTCATAATTTGAACTACTGCATGCATGGTGGGGTGGTGACAAAATTTCTAATGCACAAAAACATAGGTATAGAAAATAACATGATCAAAACTTGCCTTGCTGATGATCCTCGTAAGCTAAAGATTCGTAGTAGCAAGCTTCGCACTCCGGAAACTCTACCGAGACAAACAATAATCACAATAAGCATAAAGCATAGGATCACATAACACAATAGCATAACAAAAGTAACACACAAAAATCAACAAAGCAAAACCCAAAGGGAAAACTCAAAGAAAACCAACTCAAAGTTTTCCTACTTCAAACAACAACTAAAAGTAGTTTTTATATAATAAAATTTTCTCAACATAACCTAATCATGCTTTTATGTTAACCTAACAGAAAAGGTTTCATTATGCAACTAGGAGCAAAAAGAATTAACTTAAAATCTATTATGAAACTCCTATTAGGCCTAATTCAATTTCTATTAAGAAAATAAAATAAAACTTTTATTAATTATAAATAAAAGTTCATCCTATAAAGTGACAGAAACTATCCTAGAATAATCAATCACATGTTAAAAATAAATTTATTTACTAATTAAAATAATAGAAAAACAGTAGCTAGTTAATTAATTAGAATTAACAAGATTCTGCTTAAAACTAATTTTTATAAATCCTAAAATGCCCAAATTAATTCCTATGGTTTGGCAATGTCAAAATAAAGTTGGGACAAAAGAATCATCCAAAATAATTTTCCTAGCTCATGTTATAACAGATTTACTATTCTGACTAAAACTAAATTAAAGCAATTTTAATTAATTATAACATGGCTAATTATATTTTCTACAGAAACTATAGAAAATTTGCAAACCTACAAAAAAATAATCACCTAAAAATATTAAACAGAATAAAAGATATGAATTTTTCAAAACAGGAACTATTCTGTTAAAACAGAAAACGAAAATAAAGAAAATGGGCTAAACGGGCTAACTAACGACCGCTGCATGAATATAGCTAATTGGGCCCTAGGGTTAAACGAGTCGGGCCGGGCTAATAAATAAAAACCCTAACTAAATTTAAACCGTACGAACCGGCCGGTTTTTATTAAAAGAAATACTCCTTCGGGGGGTTCTAATCTACACCGTTGGTGTGAGATCCGACGGCGGGGAGGAGTTCCGGTGACTCACCGGAGCTCGACGGCGGCGGCGGCGGCGGTGGCGAGTGTGCTGGCCTCTCCGGTCGGCGGGGAGGTCGGTGGAGAGCTCAAGGGTGCGGACGAGCTCGGGAGGCTCTTGGTGGAGTCGGGGAGGTCGGGTGGGCTAGGGCGGCGACGGGATGAAAATGGCGGCGGGGACTCGGGTCTCCCATGAAGGTGAGAGGAGGAGAGGCTCCGCGAGGGGCTAGGGGGAAATGGGGTGCGGGGGCCGGCTTATATAGGCGGGGCCTCGTGTTGCAACGGGGCGATCGGGAGGATCGCATCCGGATCTTATGGATTCGCGATCGAGGCGGGCGGGCGTGGCGTGGGGCGGGGTTGAAGAAGGGGTGGGGCCTGCTGAGAGAGAGAGAGAGGGGTGGTGCGGGCGGTTGGCCGACGCCAAGCCTTTTTCAAGGCTGGGAGTGGCTCGGCCGGTCTTGGGCGGCTGGCTTGGCTGGCTGGTGGGCTGGCTGGCTGGCAAGGCTGGTGGCTTTGGCACTGGATGGGCTGGGGGTTCGGTGGCGCCTGGGGGTTTCTTTTTTTAAATTTATTTTTAAATAAAACAAAAACAGAGATATCTTTTAAAATATAAATATTTTATATAGGGTATATATATACCAAAATGATCAGGGGAATATTTCCTATCATTTGAACATTTTTCCAAAGGCAAAATCCAAACTTTATAAAATTCCATTTTTTTCAAATTCAAATAAAATTCAGATTTGAATCCAAAACTTTTGGCGATGTTTTCTTCTGATATTTTTGGAGTGTCATGTTTACTCCTCACATACTTTTGATCAAGTATTTATTAGGCATAGTTTTTGAAATGATTCCCACTTGCCAAAGTTTGAATTCAAAATTCAAAACTCAAAATCCTCTGAAACTTCAAATGGCATTCAAATTCAAACAGGATGCATTAGATGCTTAGCTATAATTGTAAAACATTCCAAATAGGAAATTTGGGATGTTACAAACCTACCACCTTAAGATGAATCTCACCGAGATTCGGGTTGGCTAGCAAATAGGTGCGGTGGTCTCAAAGAAGGTCTTCTTCGTGGCCTGTGTGGCTTCTTCCTCGTGTGGTGACTCCACAAAGACTTTGCAAAACTTTATGACCTTGTCATGGGTGGCTCGCCGCAGCCTCGAGAATTCGGACGGGTTTCTCCTTGTAGGTCAGATCACCGCTGCTGTATGGCCTCTAGGGGCACCGTCTCTCAACGGAACATCGCCATGTCGGCATGACACTTCTTCACCGAGAAACATGGAAGACATCATGAACTCCGGACAATCCTTCCGCAATTCCAACTTGTAAGCAACTTCTCCACGACGCTCGAGGATTTTGTAGGGCCAATGAATCGGGTGCTAACTTCCTTTGACTCCAAACCTCTTGATTCCACGGTGGTGACACACGAAGATATGCTCGGTCTCCCGCTCGTAAGTCACTTCCTTGCGCCATCGTCGGCATAACTCTCCGTCTCGACCGTGCTATCTTGAGTCTGTCTCAATCAGCTTGACTTTCTTCGAATCCCTGATAAGGTCGGAACCGAAAAGTGATCGATCTCCAACACTATCCCACAAAGAATGGTGTTCGCACCTCCTTCACGATAGAGCTTCGAAAGGGCCATCTTCGATCGGATTGATAACGTTGTTGTATGAGAACTCTGCGACGGCAAATTATCATCCCAGCTAGACCCATAGTCTAGCACACAAGCTCTCAACATGTCCTCCGTAATCTGGTTGACTCTCTCGGTCCGTCCATCTGTCTCATGGATGAAAAGCTGTATCAATTCCAACCTCGCACTCCAAAGTTTCATGTAATCGCTTCCAAAACTTTGAGGTAAACTGTGTTCCTCTATCCGACACGATTTTCCTCGTAACTCCATGCATATACGATCCTGGTCATGTATATCTTGGCCAACTTAGCACCGTATAGGTAGTCTTCACGGAATGAAGTGAGCTACCTTGGTCAAACGATCAACCACTACCCAGATAGAATCATAACCTGAACGGGTCCCGGTAATCCTGTGATGAAATCCATTCCAAGTTTTTCCCATTTCCAATCGAATCGCAAAGGTTGAAGTAACCCTGCTGGCTTCGATGTTCTGCCTTTACCCGCTGACAAACATCGATATCGCCACGCATCGGCAATATCCTTCTTCATACCGCCCACCGTAAACTTTCCTTCAAATCCGGTACATCTTGGTGTTGCCGGGATGAATCGAGTACGGTGAATCATGAGCCTCAAGAATTAGCTTCCTGGGTTCGGGATCATTGGGCACATAAATACGATCCTCGAACCATATAGTTCCGTGCTCATCCTCACGAAATCCTTTAGCTTTTCCTTCACTCATCTTCTGCTTTATCTCATCAATTTCCTTGTCCGACTTCTGGGCTTCATGAATCCTTTCGGCCAAGGTGGACTGAACTTCCAGAGTTGCAACAAATCCTCTCGGAACTATCTCCAGTCGGAGATTTCTGAGGTCATCGACTAACTCCTGGGGTAATCCTCCTGCTGTGAGAGTATTCATATAACTCTTACGGCTCAAAGCATCGGCTACAACATTTGCTTTCCCTGGGTGGTAATGCAATCTCATGTCGTAGTCCTTTATCAACTCTAGCCATCTCCTCTGCCTGAGGTTCAATTCCTTCTGCGTGAAAATATACTTCAAGCTCTTGTGATCTGTAAACATCGCAACGGTTTCCGGCGAGGAAATGTCTCTGTGTCTTGAGTGCATGCACTACGGCTGCTAACTCCAAATCATGTGGCATAATTCATCTCATGAGGTCGTAGCTGTCCGGAGGCATAAGCTACAACTTTTCCTTCCTGCATGAGTACTCCTCCGAGTCCTTGACGAGAAGCGCCACAATAAACCTGGTATTCCTTGTGTATGTCCGCAAAATCAACATCGGGCTGTAACCAACCGCTTTCTTCAATTCCTGAAAACTGGCTTCACATTCCTCGTCCAAACATACTTGGCTTCCTTCTTCAACAGCTCACCATGGGCTTGGCAATCTTCGAGAAGTTCTCAATAAACCTCCGATAATATCCTCGCGAGTCCCATAAAATCTGCGGATCTCCTTGATCGAGGTGGGTGATCGCCAATCGGTGATCGATTCAACCTTGGCGGGATCACCGCTATTCCTTCTCCTGAAATGACATGTCCGAGGAATCCAACTTCCTTCAGCCAAAATTCACATTTGCTGAACTTGGCATACAACTCGATGTTCTCAAGTTTCTCCGTAACTAGACGCAAATGTTCCTTATGCTCTTCCTCGCTCTTGGAGAAAATCAATATATCATCGATGAACACCACGACAAACTTGTCCAGATATTCCATAAACACCTTGTTCATCAAATTCATGAAGTATGCAGGAGCATTAGTCAATCCAAATGACATGACAAGATACTCATATAAACCATACCGTAGTGAATGCTGTTTTGGGTATATCCTTTCACGGATCTTCAATCGATGATACCTCGATCAAGATCGATCTTAGAGAATACCTTGGCTCCAACTAGCTGATCAAACAGATCATTAATCATCGGCAGAGGGTACTTGTTCTTGATGGTCACTGCTCAACGCACGATAATCCACAACCATCCTCAAGCTTCAATCCTTCTTCTCTACCAAAAGAACTGGGCTCCCCAAGGTGATGAGCTTGGCGAATATATCCTTTCTCCAATAACTCATTAATTTGATTCTTGATCTCTTTCAACTCATTCGTGGCATCCGATAAGGTCTCTTGATATTGGGGCTGTGCCGCAATAACTCAATCAGAAATTCAATGTCTCGTCGGTGGCATTCTCGGTAATTCCTCCGAAATACATCGGAAAATCTTGCACCACCGGCACTTCCTCCTAAACAACTCCCGTGAGGGAATGCACTGATTCTTCATCCGGCTGTGCTGGCTACATACTTGATCATCTTCGCGCCGGAGTGGTGAGCGAATAGACTTGGGCACGCCTATGTTTCCTTCAACTTCACAACTAATCCATGCCTAGGATTACATCCAAGGTATGGGTTTCAACACTATGAGGTCTGGGAAATTTATGGTTCCCGATGTTGAGGGTTGCATGACAGCCTAAGCCCGCCATCATTTCTCCTCCCGTGGAACCGACGCCAAGGGGGCTTCTAAGGGTTTTAGTGGGCAACCCATACTTTTCCACAACTACCCTTGATATGAATGAATGCGCTGCACCGTAATCAAAGAGTACCAATAATGAACGTGAATTCAATAAAACTTACCAACCATCGTGGTTCCGGATGATCATAGACGCCCTCCACGCCAATGTGGTTCACCGAGCACGAGGGAACGGATTGGGCTTCTTCGCCGAGCCTCCATTGCCGCTTTCCATTCTCCGCTTGGCCTCCGGCAGTCGGTGGCATAGTGCCCCGCCTTCCGCACTTGAAGCAGGTGATGTGGCTCAGATCCTTCGAGTCGGGCGTAACGGTGCTGATTGCCATTACCGCTTCCATTGCCATTGCCATGGCCTCGACTTGTTGTCCTGGTTGCGGTTGTTCCCATTTCCTCCATGGTTATGACCTCCATGGTTATGATGGGTGTGCCTCCCGAGTATGGTGCATAACGGGCTTCGCTGAGCTCCCGAGTTGTGCTTTCCCCGCTGTACTTCCGCTTGCGGCTTTCAATCTGCTGCTGCTTGCCTTCAAGTATGGTGGCCTTGTCTACCAGCTCCTGGTAGTTGTTGAAGGTAGCCACAATAAGCTGCATACTCAGCTCGTCGTTGAGTCCCTCGAGAAATTTCTCCTGCTTATGCATCCGTGGCCACATCATCCGGGGCATAGCGAGCTAGCTTGCTGAATTCATCCACGCATCGTGACACAAGATGGTTCTCTGGCGTAAGTTGCGGAACTCACGCTTCTTCAGGCTCATGGCTCCAGCTGAAACATGAGCGGTGCGGAAGGCCTGCTGGAATTGATCCCATGTGATGGCACCAATGGGATAAGTGGCGATGTAGTTCTCCCACCAAGAAGCTGCAGGTCCATCAAGTTGATGCGCGGCAAAGCGCACCTTCTCTGCATCAGTGCATCCAACAGTGATTAGCTCTCTTCCGACTTTGTGGAGCCAATCGTCAGCCACAATCGGCTCAGTGCTACTAGAGAACACTGGCGGATTCAGCCTCAGGAATCGAGTCAAGTTGTCCACAGGTGGTGGTGGCGGTGGATTGTTGGTGTTGTTGTTCTGATTCTGGATGAGTAGCTGCATGAGGGCATTCTGCTGCTGGAGCAGCTGGGTGAGCTCTGGCGGAAAACCAGTGTCACGCCCTGAGGCATCCGTGTTTTGGAGTGGATGAGAAAATTAGAATAGAACAATGGTCTATGAGAAATAACACTACCCATATGAATGCACAATCATAAAACACACCAATCATTTATTCATTCCACTCAAACATGGTTCAATCTCGATTACAAAAGCTCATGACTAATTGAAGGAAGATATCGGCCTAACTGATCGATGAAAAGGAAAAATAACATGGTGGTCGACTAAAAGTCTTCATCAATAATCCTTGCGCCCTCCGTGTGATGTCCTCTGTTGTGGCGCCCTCTCTTGGCTTCCTGGTGGAACTCCTTCATGATCCTGATCATTACTTACGAGGGGTCCATCATCTCCACTCGGAAAAAGGTCCTCTCCCAAGTCCATCTTTTACTCTATCGCGGCAAGCTTCATCTTCAGATCGTCGACTGTCTCCATGAAATCCGCGACTTCTTCCTCATGGTTAAGGAAGTCTGCGGTGCCTTCTCCTCCAGTTCCAGTTCACGGAACAATAGCCTCCTGTGTGCCTTCGAAGTTACGGCGAGTCTGAATCTCCCGCTTCCGAGGAGACACTCCAAGTCCTGGATGTAAGAGAGAGTGGAGTCGCCCTCCACGGTGCGGATGATATCTCCATTCCGTGCTCGCGAGAAACCATGGCGAGGTCCGAGGGATCGAGCTCGCCTCAGACTCTCTCGGAGATGTCCAAGGGCACGATAGATCGCCATGTCCTTCCGATGATCCAGCTTGAAGTCGGTGAACTCAAAGTCAATAGGCTCGTGTGTCCTCCGAAGGTTCTCCCGGAATATGCACCTCAATCTCAGAAGCGGTGTCCGCGGAAGTGCATTGGTTGGCTTCCGGTGATCGATGGTAGAGCAATCTTCAGCTTCTTCACCATCTCGACCAGCTTTCTTCAAGGGCATCGCCTCATCGGGCTGGCAAAACTCCGTAGCAAACCGGGGTGAACTCGACGCCATCTAGAATGTTGAAAATCGGAGAGGAGTTAGAAATGAACAGGGAGAATTACGGAATGATAAGGATAAAAGTAAATGGTCTCTTCCTATGGCTTTCCGATCCTAGGGTTACGATCCCACGGTCAGCAGGTGCTCGATACCATCTCTCAGAGCGACCGACCCAAAATCGTCAAATCTCGTGTCTGCATTCATCCCAAGATCATGCCGGTACTCACAAGACATTGATATAGTAATCAAAGTTCAATCACACCTGAATATTATTACACGATTCTCATATAGAGTCTTTATTACAAGAGAATAAATTCGCTCAAGGCCAACTCATGAGAAATAAACTACTAATGCTGCGGAAGCGAGAAGTAAAGCGAGTCCATTCGACTCAAAGGGCAATCGCTAAGCGCGGAGCGTAGCCTCACCCCGATCGAATATACCCGCAACATAAGACGTTGCAGCCATGTAGGTCAGCTTTTTGAATAAGTGGCAAGTCATGAAGAATAACAATAATAAAGTTACTAACACTATATGCATTTTGGCTGTGGAGCTCTAAGTTTCATCATTTTATGAAAGCCCATTTTCTCCTACTACAAAGGACTTGCTTGCAAATATTACTACAAATTGTTGGTAGTTATTGAGATGGTTCCGCCAACCAATATCTCATTCCCAATTATTAAGTCATAAAACCCTCAAATTAATTCATTAGTTTTAGTGTTGAGATTTCGAATACTTCCAAGTTCCAGAGGCTCAAATTTTCCGAATCGGGACACGGCTAATCGATTAGATCTTTAACTCGCAGAGGTTTCCGTGACTTTTCCCGCAAGAATCATTCCTCCTTTTAAGTCTTCGCACTTCATGGTGTTTGAAGACGGACTAATGAAACAGGGTCTTCCAAAGAGTTCTTCTGCTACCGCCGTACCCATCCAATCCTACCGTTCTTCTACATCTCGTAGTACCGCCCAGCCAGCGCCACTACTAGGGTTAACCCAGCCAGAGCCCATAATGGCTTGCGGCTGCATGTAAGCTTCCGGTCATGGGGCATCCATTCGCCTCTTCGTGGCTGGGTGAAGCTCCGAAGATGTCATGGCACTTCTCCATGCATCCCGCCAACCACTGGGTTCTCTGTGGTGCCCACAACCGTCCTCCACCCAAGAGTGATTTTCAAGTCCATCTTGATCATTGTAGTTCATGGGGTTGTCATCATCATTGACTCTCACATCTTGCTTATGAATTTCACTCAACCAAAACCCGCTCACGAGCATAGCAAAGTAAACTACTTCATCCCGGGTCATGGTAACAAGGGATGGGTTCATCCTACCACATGATACTACTCAAGATTAATAACTTCAGAATTTCAACTACTGCATGCATGGTGGGGTGGTGACAAAATTTCTAATGCACAAAAACATAGGTATAGAAAATAACATGATCAAAACTTGCCTTTGCTGATGATCCTCGTAAGCTAAAGATTCAGAGTAGCAAGCTTCAGACCTGAAACTCTACCGAGACAAACAATAATCACAATAAGCATAAAGCATAGGATCACATAACACAATAGCATAACAAAAGTAACACACAAAAATCAACAAAGCAAAACCCAAAGGGAAAACTCAAAGAAAACCAACTCAAAGTTTTCCTACTTCAAACAACAACTAAAAGTAGTTTTTATATAATAAAATTTTCTCAACATAACCTAATCATGTTTTTATGTTAACCTAACAGAAAAGGTTTCATTATGCAACTAGGAGCAAAAAGAATTAACTTAAAATCTATTATGAAACTCCTATTAGGCCTAATTCAATTTCTATTAAGAAAAATAAAATAAAACTTTTATTAATTATAAATAAAAGTTCATCCTATAAAGTGACAGAAACTATCCTAGAATAATCAATCACATGTTAAAAATAAATTTATTTACTAATTAAAATAATAGAAAAACAGTAGCTAGTTAATTAATTAGAATTAACAAGATTCTGCTTAAAACTATTTTTTATAAATCCTAAAATGCCCAAATTAATTCCTATGGTTTGGCAATGTCAAAATAAAGTTGGGACAAAAAGAATCATCCAAAAATAATTTTCCTAGCTCATGTTATAACAGATTTACTATTCTGACTAAAACTAAATTAAAGCAATTTTAATTAATTATAACATGGCTAATTATATTTTCTACAGAAACTATAGAAAATTTGCAAACCTACAAAAAAATAATCACCTAAAAATATTAAACAGAATAAAAGATATGAATTTTTCAAAACAGGAACTATTCTGTTAAAACAGAAAAACGAAAATAAAGAAAAATGGGCTAAACGGGCCTAACTAACGCACTGCGCGTAATATAGCTAATTGGGCCCTAGGGTTAAACGAGTCGGGCCGGGCTAATAAATAAAAACCCTAACTAAATTTAAACCGTACGAACCAGCCGGTTTTTATTAAAAGAAATACCCCTTCGGGGGGTTCTAATCTACACCGTTGGTGTGAGATCCGACGGCGGGGAGGAGTTCCGGTGACTCACCGGAGCTCGACGGCGGCGGCGGCGGCGGTGGCGAGTGTGCTGGCCTCTCCGGTCGGCGGGGAGGTCGGTGGAGTAGCCCGGTGGGTGCGGACGAGCTCGGGGAGGCTCTTGGTGGAGTCGGGGGAGGTTGGGGTGGGCTAGGGCGGCGACGGTGATGAAAATGGCGGCGGCGGGGACTCGGGTCTCCGGCGAGCGCGGGTGAGAGGAGGAGAGGCTCCGGCGAGGGGCTAGGGGGGGAAATGGGGTGCGGGGGCCCGACTTATATAGGCGGGGGCCTCGGTGTTGCAACGGGGGGCGATCGGGAGGGGATCGGCATCCCGGATCTTGCGGGATCCGGCGATTGCGGCGGCGGCGTGGCGTGGGGCGGGGGTTGAAGAAGGGGGTGGGGCCTGCCTGCCAGAGAGAGAGAGAGGGGGGTGGTGCGGGCGGTTGGCCGACGCCAAGCCTTTTTCGGGCGCTGGGAGTGGCTCTGGCGGTGTCATTGGCTCGCTGGCTGTGTGGGTCACTGGCTGCGGCGCTGGTGGCTTTGGCTGGGCCAAGGGCAATAAGGGGCGGCTACCGAGGGGTTTTCTTTTTTTTAAATTTATTTTTAAATAAAACAAAAACAGTGATATCTTTTAAAATATAAATATTTTATATACGTATATATATACCAAAATGATCAGGGAATATTTCCTATCATTTGAACATTTTTCCAAAGGCAAAATCCAAACTTTATAAAATTCCATTTTTTTCAAATTCAAATAAAATTCAGATTTGAATCCAAAACTTTTGGCAATGTTTTCTTCTGATATTTTTGGAGTGTCATGTTTACTCCTCTCATACTTTTGATCAAGTATTTATCAGGCATAGTTTTTGAAATGATTCCCACTTGCCAAAGTTTGAATTCAAAATTCAAAACTCAAAATCCTCTGAAACTTCAAATGGCATTCAAATTCAAACAGGATGCATTAGATGCTTCGCTTAATTGTAAAACATTCCAAATAGGAAATTTGGGATGTTACAGACTCATTCCTTAGCTACTAATTTTCCCCATTTCAACCTAGATGCGGGTTCGATGCCTACTCTCTTGGACAGTACAGTCTCCCTTCCTTTCCTTATTCAACCTGCATATGCATTAGTCTCGCATGAAGTAGGGTTTTAATAGTGCAAATTATGGTTTTTTCGTCTGTGGCCAGCAGAGCAGAGGATAGCAAATTGGGAAGATGGTGGAGTGGAAAAAGATCCACATGCAACGACGTGCCAGATGGGGCAATAGAACAAGGGTATGGATAGAAAATAGGTAGCATACCTGAGGGCCGGCGGGAAGTGGCTTCGCCGTGGTCGCCGCCCTCCGCACACACTACGGCAGCGATCCTGCTGGGCGCTTAGGGTCCGAGAGGACGGCCTGTCGTCGCTAAGCGTGACCTCTCTCGCCGACGACGAGTGTGTCAACGCTGCACGTCCTTTTCTTCCCCAGCGGATTTGTGACCACCGGTGAGGAGGGAGAGAGGGGCCGTCTTTTTAGATCTGGAGAGAGGGTGGTAGTGTGAGAAGCAAGTGGGCCGCCCTTGGCAAGAAAGCGCTGAAGCTCCAGCCTATATATCTTCTTTATACTACTAGTACTGGAGGTGGAGTAGTGGTAGAGTAGTTTATATTTTCTCTGCGTACAATACCAGTTAGTAGTGCTTCAAAACTGAAGGGCGCGCCATTAAAAAAATGAAAGCCGATAACTAATGCGGCACCTCGGGCCAACGCTGCCAGATCGCATTTTGCATGAGAAATTACACGCCATGTCTCGTTGACCTGTGGTCCCGATCCACATATCGCTGAGACGACGCGCAGTAGTAGGAGTATTTCAAACCGCGTAGGCCGGGCGCCTTCGTGAACCGTGGCAAACCGGCAACCGCCCACCGACTCTTCTCCTTTCCTCTCGATTTGAATCGCTGTCGACGCTCTTCCTCTCCCTCCTCCATTTTCCTTCAGCCCCTCACCCTTTCTTCTGCCATTGTTCGATCGTCTTCTCCATGGAGGGAACAGGACGGAAACGACCCCGTTATTCTTGCCCCGATCTGAAATATGACGTGGTGGAAGAACTCATTGATCAGTGCGACGTCATCACCTCGGCTAGCATGGCAGGTTCATTCAAGCCCATTCTCGACTCAACTAATAACATCATTACAAGGAACCCAAGAGTCAAGGAGCGGTTTGATCTCCCCTATCTTCTTCCTGATGACTGGCGCCGTCACGACGGAGGCCTTGCCCTGTGCAAGTTGATGCCGCTTGATAATGATACGTATGATGTTAAGATGCCATCGCTTGAGGGCAAGGCTTGGGCAGGCGCAAATGGAGATTGGGTTGTTTACATTGGGTCCAACTGCGAGTGGGAACTTATGAATGTGTACACTCGTGACCGGTTTCCACTTCCAAAAATCTCAGCAGATCGCCCAGAGGTTGAGCACACCGGTATTGTACGCATGTTCAAATACAATCATGGTGACTGTCTTCACGGAAGATAGCAATTTCTAGTCCCCAACCGCTCTTGGAATTACAAAACTATTAAGTTCTTGCTATCTTCGACAAGCTTGTTGCCATCGCTGGTTTGACTGGATGGATATTGCTAAAAATCAGTTTTATACACGGATGAGTCTTGTGATGCAATTCAACACGAGGGCCTTGTGTTTGCTGCCACCACTGTGGCACTGTTTTGCATGGCATCCTCGTTGTTTCGCACGCTTTTCTTCCACCGTAATTATAATTGTTTCATCCACATGCATGCGGGTTAGCAAGGCTGGTCATAGTGGGAGTAACTTAGACTAGTAACATGCATATGTTACTAGTTTATGTTACTACCTCTATAGTGCATAGTATCTTAGATTAGTATCATAGGTGGTCTCATTTATTGCCATGCATGACACGTCAGTAGCATCACATTTATTATGTTACGGTATTCACCTATGTTACTATAACCATCTCTATCTTCCTTAATTGCCGCCAGATAAGCATGTTTATGCAGTCCCAAGTGCATGATACTACTTATGTTTCCACTATGGCCAACCTTACTAATTAACCTTCTTCTTGTGTTTCCAAGGTCCCGTGAACATTCCACCACCTATACTTGAAGATTTTTATAACCAAGGGGAGATGATGATGGTGATGATCACGAGCATGAGGACGAGCAGCGCCCATATACTATTTGGCGCTCGCAACTAATTCGATGGATCACCTCTTGTTGTGTGTATACAGCCCATCGATGATGTTATCGCTAAGGAAGCAGGTGTTGTCTCCCATGGTTGCACTCTCCGGACCTATTCCAACACCCGCTGCATGGTATTCGGATGGATACTAGTGTGCTAGTGCCAACTCCTTCTCCCCGGTATGTAATTGATAGTCTTGGAGAAAACTCGCCTTCCTTGGACAAAACTATCCAATGATGGTGAAAGGCGATCCAACGCTGTTGACACAACGTTACTACCATTTATGAGAAGCAACTGTGTCATACGTCGGACATTTGGGTGGTTCCTCACCCGGCATCGATATAGTAGGCCGCTTCACCGGATGATCAGTCCTGCGCTGGTCTCCAGATCGACAATGGATGGCCCGTCCCCAGAATCACTTGTGGTTCAAAGCAAGCGCTTCCAACACCGAGGAATGGTTGAGTTGAAGTTCATTTCGTTGCTCGTTATTTGTTCTGTGGTGAAAACTTTAGTATTTATAATGTATCCTCGTTGTCGATGTGGGTTGATGACCTGTTGTATGTAATAAAATGATATGCCTGTGATAAAGTTACTAAATTTATGAATGGCTTCCAGTTGCTTCGTGGAGTGAGTGGTGCGACGAGGCAAAAAAAATATTTTCTGAATACATAATTGTAATGCATTGCAACAGGTTATCGATGGGGCTAATCAACAATAGTAGTACACTATTTGTACTACCTTCACATGCTTTATGCTGTCAGGCGGGTGTTTTTACTGTAGCCATACTGTACTACATAACCAGCACCTCGAATCCTCGATACTAGTAGTACTATATAGTACTAACTAGTAGGAGTAGTAGGGTGGCATGGGCCGGAACAAGCATTCACGTCGAGGAGTACGGCACACGCCACTAGCACGACTTCCATCTGACATCATATTTCTTGGAGTCCATGCTAGAGCAATCTCTTCAACCTCATCATTTCTCTAACTCAGCCATCGCACAAGGGCGGCGAGGGGGTTTGCCGATAGTCGGTTTCCTTAATCTGCGGTCCCACTTGTAAGGCCAACTGCAACGCACGACCCCAAATGGACCTCCGTTTTGCATTTAACTCCAACGATAATTTTGACTAGAAAAGCAAGACCAAAGAAAACAAGAACAACAAGAATACATTTTACTACTCCCGTAAGTTGGATTAGTGCCTTCTCGATGCAATCATTGTTGATCTCATGGAGGCTCGATCTTGCGTGCTTCTTTCTTCTTTGAGTGTAAAGAAGTAGACGTTGCTTCCTCGCATCTAGTCTCATGTCTAGCCTCTATTCTAGTACTCCTCCGTCCGCTTATCTCTGCCTAGCAGCAACACGCATACCAAGTAGGAGTATCAACAAGTGCACTAATCTCATCTATAGCCTCTGTGCTAGCTAAAAGTGATAGAACATCTACTAAATTGCGCTCTATCAATATCTGGATGTACTCTTCTTCCCAATACAAAAACTTGCATCCATTCTACTCCCGCCGTTGCACAAAACATGCCTTCAATTTGTCAAAATATATATGTATCTAGACATGTTTTAGTATATAGGCACATCCATTTTTGGACAAATGGAAGTCAAGTATTTTGGAACAGAGGGAGTACACAATAAAAATTTTAAGTTAGCACAATTAGTCTAATCCGAGAGCACAACCGAAGATTTGGTCGGGTTCTTCCTCCTTTGCCCACACGTGGGACATCCAAAGATCCGTGTCGTGTCATGAAAGAAAATAGATCGGTAGTTGATAAGTTGAAGCCACGAGATGTGCATCTTGGGTTAAACTGTAAATAGAATATTACTACTCTTGAGTAACTCCAAAAGCGCCACCAAGATCTTTCTTGATTTGTTTTTCATCACCAGCACGCCGAGGTGAAAGATGTGCAGGTTCAGTGGGTCCGCTATGCTTTCAACGACATGTGGGACCGCATGTGAGCAAACAGACGATGGGCTCGCGTCATTGGCTGGCTGAGAAGAGAGATAGAGGAGTGCTGAGCACGGACTGCAGGAAATTTGTTCTACGTACTGTACCTCGATATAGGCTCGATATAGTGGGGTGGCATGGGCCATAACTAGCATTCACGTCTAGCACTACGGCACATGCCACCCACACGAGTCCCATCCGACACCAATTTTCTTGGAGTCCATGCTACAGCCATTTCTTCTCCCTCCTGTTTTCTCAGCCATTGCGCGGTGGGCGGGGTGGGGGTTTGCCGATAGTCGGTTTGCTCAACTACGGTCCCAATTGTAAGTGAAAATGCAACACCTCATGCATTCCCACTTCAGCGGCGTGCCGAACCAACCATGTGGGGGTGCGACGCGGACACGGCAGGCTTTTCCTTTTGAACTCAGAATTTGTAAAATTTGGTTCTGCTCCATGGCGCGATCGATAGATAGAAAATAACGATTTTCCTAGAGTAATGAGAAGTTTGGTTCGCGCCGCTCATGCATGGAGTACGCATAAAAATTATGAAGTTGATGCGAAGGTAAGATAATTACTGTAGTATCATATACTACTACATGGATTTGACGGAAAGATAAAATACTTACGGATCCATCAACGACATCCTCACGCCTTCTAGTGCGCCGGGTCTCCAACCGACGTGTGAGGAGCAGCGGCGTTGGCGGCGAGCTCAACGTGCTTCGAACAGCAAGGCCCAAGGTTGCCCTGCGGTCCAAGAAGGCCAGCGCCCTATCGTCCTCCTCTTGCATGCGCCAGAGACGTGGGTGATTATGTCCATGGTGTCTTGCTGCACTGGGGCTGCGCGGCGAGCGCGACCTCAAGGTGGACATTCTCCGCGCGACGGGCGGCAATCGCAGGCCACCAGTGGGTCGAAGAGGTTGTCACCATAGTGGTCGTTGAGGGTGGCGGCATCGCAGAGCACGGGCGCGTCGGTGAAGGCTTACGCCAAAGTCGTCCGCAAGCTTTGACGACGGTGAACTTGTCGAGGAAACCGACAAGGACCTCGCCGAACAAGGAGACGGTTGTCGTCTGCGGCCCTCGCCCTGCCGGCCTCAAGCAATACTTCCTGGAGACGTTCCTTGTTGCCGGGCCGTAGGCCGGTGTCGTGGACCATCTGGCACAGCCGGCTGATGCTCGCGCTCATCACCTCCATGGGTCTAGCTTAGCTTCTACTAGTCAACTGATCTTGCGATTCGAGTGATCACTCTTGCCCTTGGTTAGCATGCGTAGGTGCGTAGGATTTCCTACTACTCCTCGGCCCTCTCGCACCTGCCTTTGGCTGTATGATAGGTGGGCCAGCCACCCCTGGACCCACATGTCATTCAACCAAAGGCAGTTGTCAGAAGTCAATGAAGCGGCGCTTCTTCGTGCGGTGCAGTATAGTCATCTCACCGACCTCTAGTTGGGGCCAAACAAGAGAAGTTTGATGTTCTTGGTTTATTGGTCCCTTTGCATTTTGGCGCCAAGTTTTGACCTTTGATTTAACTAATAAAATGTTAATGCATGCAAATAAAAATGTTGTGTAAGTCACATTACGAAAGCCAAATAATCCCAAAACACTTAGGCAAGGTGCATTAACTCCCTCCTTGTTTCTTATTTCGTGACATATCAACCAATGAGAGATGTGGGCCGTGCATGCTTTCAATGACTTGAGACTACCAAACATGACATGGAGTGTTTAGTTCATTGCATGTAATCCTAATAAGACTCTAGTTAGCAAGAAAACATTAAGTTCTCTCACCGATAGGAATAAAACACCATGTATTTATTTACAGAGGGAGTAGTACATTTTTTGTGACATGCATTACTAGATATTGCTAGTCAAATACTAAAATCCAGATGGACGTGGTAGTACTCCTAAATCCAGACGGTGGTGCTACTAGTACTAGTAGTAGTACTACCAATGTAGTACTCCTAGGAGTACTAGCCTTCGTACTACCCGTTGGTCAAATTATTACGTGCCGCTCCTCACAGTGAAGTGACAAGACCTGCACCAAGATGACACTGAGTATAGGCTCGTGTTCGCATACCATAGTTAGCCTCACCGTCTGCAGTCACTATCATCATGGCTGTAGAGCCAGCCTGCTTACAACTAGCCCTGTTCGACATAATTTCCCGTGCGTAGATGCCCGTGCATTGCACGGAACACCAAGATTGGGGGTGGACTGCTCCGGCAGCGGCCATCGCGCTAGATTTTTCCACGGCCTTCTAGATGTGGTGGGGAGGAGATAAGGCTGATTGTAAGAGACAAGGAGTTGTTTGTAAATAGGGAACAAGTGCTGGCATCTTTTTGCAAAAATGGAAAAGCTTGGTTTGTATGCGTCAGATCTAGATCCGACGGCTACTAGTGAAAGATGAGAGGCACAACATCATCACCAACACAGGACCTATTTGATTCGCAGGATTTTGAAAACGCAGGAATAGGACACGTCAATATTACAAGTTTCAAACTGATATTACAAATGTTAGGAGTAATGCTGCACCTAGGAAGAGGGAATTACTAGGAAGTTCACGTAAGAACTTTCGTTACTTTAGGTGGATGCAGCGTTATCGTACAAACTAAAATCCACCGCCTCGACAAGTCACTAATGGGCAAATAAGTTTTGAGTCTCCGCCACTTGATGTTTCAAAACAAATTCAGCTTGCGAAGACTTTGTCATTTAGGCTTAGACGCTTGCGTGATCAGCACACCATTCATTGTTGCGCCAGATAATGCCAAACCTCATTACCTTGAGCACACTTGCCTCGGAACAAAGAACTCGCCAATTTAATCTCAGATGTGCTGCCTCAGTAGTCGATCAAATCAATTTCTGTAAGATGGAGATCAAGGCATTCGATGAGATTGTTATAGTGCAGCACATTTTTCACTTTCGTGTCTTTTTTTATCTGCAAAAGAAGAGAACATATTAGAGCAGCTGGCTGCATAAGATTGCCGTGTCATTAAGAGGTACCAATACCATTCTCTCATACGATAGGGTTGGCTGGCTAGTGATATTTTTTCACTCTCTCTCTCCCTCTCTCTCTCTGTTTCTGTTTCCTCTCATTTAACTAGGAGCACGTGAAGAGCTTGGGCATTTGTTGCCTTCCACTATGTGGCCGATGCCATATTTCGCAAAAGTATACCACATAATATGCATCGATGTGAAATAAAAAGATTTTGGAACCGCTCTCGCGATGTGAGAGAGTTGGCACCGCTGTGCACACAAACCCACATGTATAAACAAATCAATCAAACCAACTACACCAGCCTCTCACTCTCCCAAACAGGTGTTTTTTTATTGCCTCAGTCCTCTCTCTCTCTCCCATGCATTGTTTTTTCATTGCGTGAGTTAATTTGGCACCGGAGCAAAGTAGGTGCTCCAGATTGGGGCACCAGGTGAGCAATGGAGGGGCATTGATGCCAAATGCATCACAAGTGAATTTGGCACATGTTTTGGCCTACATAGCCCACTTTTGTACTCCCTCCGTCCCAAAATTCTTGTCTTAAATTTGTCTAAATACAGATGTATCTAGTTACATTTTAGTGTTAGATACATCCGTATCTAAACAAATGTAAGACAAGAATTTTGGGATGGAGGGAATACTACCTTGTATATAGTATAAGATTTTGACCATAGATTTACCTAAGAAAATGCCAATGCATGTCACTAAAAATTACACCATTTGAAATTATGTTCAAATACGAATCCAACGATATAGTTCTTAGTGACATGCATTAATATTTTGTCAGTTAAATCTATGGTCAAATTTTGATACTACAAAATTGGAAGAGTAAACCAGACGGAGGTAGTACTTGCCCTTAGGGTAACCATAGAGTTCTTGGAGTAGTCTAAGTTACTTTCCACTATGACTAGCCTAGGCTACTATAGTAGTACAGCATAAAAATGATGCAGGTGATCACGTGAGAAAAATACTAAAAACATTTCTTTCGGTGCAGTGTGTAGATGTAGTTTTGAACACTACACTTGTCATCGTAATTTGGGAAAATTACAAAAAAATTGAGCTACGTTGTGATTACCGTTTACTAATAGGAAAGAAGTTTCACCTCGATGAGTAGCTTCTCCGTGCATGAAAAGCATGTAAGGAATCCAACAACTTGATCCAGATTGGGGCCGATAGATTTTAGTGCTAAGATCTTCACTGTGCGCATGGACTGGGTCAAGCTTGTGGGAATCATTTTCTGGAAGACGGTCGTAAATACATCAAGAAGAAATTTAAAAATGTGAATTTCAAGAAGACGGAGAAGAAGATGAGTGCTGTACCTGAACGATTACAGATCCAATAAAGAGTTTGGAGAATTTGGCAGACGAGTACACAAACGCTGTCAATTTCGGCGCGTCAATGACCCTGATTTTTGTTGGACCTTCTAGATCCGATACAAGTAATCTCTCAAGGAAAGGCACATTCTCAATGACCATAACGTGGAACAACTGGAGTGATCTCTTCCCAATTGATGTCTTGTTGCGGGGCCAGCAAGACACAGAAATCCATCGGAGATTCGTCGAGGCGATGTGGAGGCTAATGAACCCGTGGATCTACTCAAGACGAAGGTACTCGAGCGCAGTACAGCTGCGGAGCAGGTGCTCCATAGCCTTTTTCGAGATGACAACGTCGAAGAGGTCGAGCTGCTTGAGTTGAGGGAGAAGAAGGGCGGGTGCAGCATTAATCTGGGGAAGATAGCAGGAGCTGAAGCTGGCGCGGCGCAACGTTGGCGTGAGGCGGAGCGCGGACGGCGGCAGAGAGCGATATCGTACAGCTTCAAAGCTGAGCTCCTCGAGCTGATCTAGGGTGGGGGATAAGAACCACTCGTCGAACTTTGGTTGGACCTTGCAGTTGGTACTGAACATGCGGATGTCAAGGCGTCTGGCTGGCCCAGGGTGCGATGAAAGGATCTTGGAGACTACGGCCATGCATTTGCAATCCCCGTCGCAGAGGCAGCTGTCGACGGTGAGGTTGAGGGGGACGCAGCGCCAGAGGGGGCACCACCACCGGGAGAGCAAGGCGGTCAGCACGGCAGATTTGGTGGGGAGGAGGCCGATGATGACGAGCAGCATGTCGTCAAGGAGGCTGCTGATGAAGTCCAGGCTCGCTGGATGCGGTTTTGGCTCGAGCGGCCTCCGCTTGTTGGCTGCCTCGCCGTCCATCTCAACCGGCGGCGACGCCGGTGTACACGTGTGCTAGTATGTGTTATGTGCTGGGTGTGCGCGAGTGCGTCCTTCTATGCATGCCGCCGCGCAGTGGTGAATTGTGCGCGAGTGCGTCCTTCGCGCGCAAGAAGTTTATCCTCACGCGCCTCAATTTATTAGCGCATGGGTGCTACCCGAGTGGTTTCAACTTTGTTTCCTTCACGCGTGTCGATGGGCCTCTAGTTTACTTATTTTCACCCACCGCCACATGGGCCAGCACACCAAGATATGTAACACGAGCTGACAACGCAGCATGTGGATTGGTTGACCGGTCAGCTAAACAATATACAGAGCTATACGCTGACACACTGAGTGTATAATCCGTCGGTATAGAGAGTTCGAGTGAGAGGGGAGGCCCGTGAGAGATAGCACAGAGAGAGAGAACACTACAAGAAATACGGTCAATTATGACTCCCCATTTTGGTCGTTGATTCGTCATATTTATTGTTTATTGACCTTTTTGACCAAATTCAGAAGGTCAACAGTTGGCCGTCAAGAACAAACAAACTTGACCTTTTTGGAATTTTGGTCATAGCTAGACTAGAGACCAAAATTTCAAAAAGGTCACTACCCATTTGGCTGAGCCACATATGATCTGACGTGGCTGAGCTGACGTGGCATTTCTAGTGACCAAATGGAATCATCATAAATTTCATAGCCCAGTCCACCAATCTAGCCTACATGGTCCTGGCCCAATCATCGCAAATTTCATAGCCCAATCCACCAATCTAGCAAACATGGGCCCAGCCCAATACCTATTTTCTTAATTGAATTGGTTCGATTTATTTGGGTTATGCATTATTTTGTCAAAAGCATGCACATTTAAGGATAGCCCCATTAGAAAACAAATACAACATAATACAATATTTCATATATTTCATTTCAGTAACACATCACATGAAATACAATACATCATCAATCAACTCCTCTACAAAGCAAGGTTCAAGGCCCAACAAGTGCACAAGCGCACATCAACATAGATTGGACGAGAAGCACAAATTCTAGCTGATGATCACACATAACATCAATGAGAAGCACGAATATCATGTACCATCACTAGTACACATACTTTGCCCCGTCACCCAAGCACTAATGTTGTGTCAATCTACTGGATTTGCCACATGGTGATGTTACTGCATTAGGGCTATCCCAACTTCTCCCTGCCCAAATGGCAAGATGATCTGCTGATCGATGTACTGCTCCAGCATCACCTCCCGCTGCCACTGGTGGAAGAAGATCAGCTCATCAGTCATCTGCACGCAAACAAACCAGGAAGATTAACCTATTTAGCCTGCTATAATTTGTTTCTAAACATGGGCATCAAATCAACACCAACACTGAATTAAAATGCACAAAAGAATCGATCATAGCCAAATGTACAACCTAAGAACTTCAGGTTTGAGCCATTCCAGATACTACAATAAATACATAACAGCCAAAATTTCGATCCATGGACACCAGATGATGGAAAAGGTACTAAGGCACTACTTGCTACTGAAAACCAAAGCAAGGTATGAAGCACAGGCCAGGCCAAAACTGGTACCAAATCCAGAAATTACCATCTGATGCGATATAGCACTAGTTTCACTTTAGCATATGTGCCTAATTATGCAGGTATGTAGGATGACTTCAAGAAAAAACGGAACCGCAGGGGAATGGAGGATGGAGAGGGATAGGGGGTGCTACCTGGAGGAAGACATTGGCGGCTCCAAAGATGGCTTCGAAGTGTTCCATAGGCTGGGCGTAGATGCCGCGGGAGGCAGATGCAACCAGCAGCTCACCGATGACGACCGTCGTCGGTGAGAGGTTCAACCTTCCGAGGTTAAAAGATCATACCAGATCGAGCACCTTGAAGACGGCCTTGTCTTACCACGCCTTGGACTCCTCCGCGAGCACCTAGCAGGAGTAGAGCAGAGCAAGGAATTAGTTGTCAAACGTAGATGAGCAGAAAGTACACACTACTCAATGAAAGAACTAACGTGCAGATAATACTCGAACAAATCAAAGAGGCAGGAAACCATATATCTTCATTGCATGTACCATTTAATTAATAGGAAACCAGAGAATAAGTTGTCAAGTGCTAGCTAGGAGTTCAGGTATGCACAAACAAAATATTTGCATTGTGTGCATAAACAATTATTTATATTATAAGCAAATATAGGAGTGCCACTTCAAGTGAATGCCAGACATCACATTACACACACTCAAAATTAAAAGTTGGGCATCCAATGTACATCAGTACACAAATAGAGTGTTCACAGATCATAAGCATGGGTTGTTGAAGGAAATTTACTAATTAAGGGCATAGTTGTATCTGGTATCCAGGAATTTCTAGATATGGCGGACTGTACATGCTCTGGGTAGAGTACATGCCCTGGATCAGAGTTCATGGTTATGTTCATTTGAATGCTAAAGTAGCTAAAAACACATAGCACCGGTTCATGCTAAATAGTCCAACAAAAAAACTTGAATGCATGCTCACTGAGTCACATGAGAACAGGTAGGCAAATTCACAAACAAATGGAGTGACAACAACATTTCATTAACATATCTTGGGTGACCAAAGGAATGAAGCTTCAAGATTTCAGATTTATATATTAGATTAGATGGAGTATGAACACATAATGTGGTGTGTAAGAGCTTTGAGGTTTATATTTGCTATTACTTTAGCATGCTTTGTTCTGGAGTAAAACTACAAAAGCAAGTTGTAGAGAATTTAAGAAATCAAAGAAGATTGATCTTTGGTTCCATCTCATCTGAAAAAATATCCATCAAAATTGCATCAAAACATCACCTAACTAATCCATCAAAACTGCATTCAAATAATATTGCTGACTACTGTAATATACAGATACAAACTGACGAACATGTGAATGTACAAAAGATAGGTGGAGGGAGGTGGGGAGGGGAACAGAGAACATATTGGCCCGGTGGTCGCTGGAGGAGCTGAGCACCTTGCGTCCAGGTCAAGTTCCCTTGTCCTTCTCCTCGCCGAGAACTTTGCCGCGGGAGGAGCTGAACCTGGTGCAGAGAACACGACCGGAGAGAGAGAGAGAGAGAGAGAGAGAGAGAGAGAGAGAGAGAGAGAGAGACTACTAGGGAAAACCTTATACACAAAAGTTTATCAGCAGCGCGGTTTAAAAACGGGCGCTACTGCTAATTAGTAGTAGCGAGGGG
Source organism: Aegilops longissima (assembly GCA_021605205.1). NCBI lineage: Eukaryota > Viridiplantae > Streptophyta > Magnoliopsida > Poales > Poaceae > Aegilops > Aegilops longissima. The sequence continues at coordinate 406,673,248 of CM038680.1, forward strand.
TATAAAAACCGCGCTACTACTAAGTTGATAGTAGTAGCGAGGGGTATTAACCCGCGCTACTACTAAATGGTCTCCAACAATGTCCCCGGGATAGGCCATAGTAGTAGCAAGGGGTATAAAACCGGCGCTACTACTAAGTAAGTAGTTGTAGCGCAGGTAAGACCCCCACGCTACTACAATGCGTGTCCTCCCAGCCCGATCCACGCTCCGTCCCACCCCACCACCACCTCCCACCAACCGTACCACACCACCCACTATCCCCCGTCTGTCTCAAAAAAGAACCACACAGCCAAGCTCCTCTCCTCTCCCAACCCACTCGCCGCCGACCTCCCTTCCACCTCCTCTCCTCTGTCCATCCGCCCCCATGCCCCCCGCCGCGTGCACCACGCCGGCGGCCGCGCTCCCGCCGCTCCCCGTCTCGCGCTGTTGCCCGCCTATGCCGTCGGCTAGTCGCCCCAGCTCTCCACTCGACACACTCCGATCCGGACAGCCGCTGCTAGCACTTCAACATATCCGCCCGGCCGGCCGGTGGAGGCGAAGCGGCGACCATGGAGGAGGAGCTGCGCACGCTGCTCCACGACCTCGACACGCTCAAGCAGCTCCCCGACCCGGCCTCCATCGACCGGGTAAGCCATCGTCCGCACCCTCCCTCCCCAGATCTCGATCCCTTCCTCCGGTCACAGCCCCCACATCTTCCTCTCCCCTGTTGCCAGATGCGAGATCGCGTGGTGAAGATGATGGGCCCGTCCGGCGCCGCTGCCGCCACCCGATCGAAGATCAAGGTACGATCCGATGGCGCTTGACAGTCCTTCTAGGTGGTGAATTGGATTTGTGTGTTTGTGGAATTGACTGTGGCTTGCGGATTGGGGTTGCGTGGCGCAGGACATGCGCGGAGGTTGTGGACAGCAACCCCTACATCAGGCTCATGGCGCTGCAGCGGATGGGGATCGTCGACAACTACGAGCGCATCCGCGACTACTCTGTCACCATTGTGGTAAGCATCTCTCTCTTAGCTGGCTGTGAGGCGTTACTTAGAAAGCAATTCGAGTTGGCAATTGGCATTGAGCAGACCTATAACTTTCCTCTTTGAGTAGAGGACGTTAGTTGGTATACTATGAAGTTCTCAAATGGAAATAATGGATCAAGCAAATATGTAAATGGTAGTGAGTAGATGGAGTGTAGATGATTACTCTTCACTTGTGTCTTTGCATACTAGGCTTTCCTTGATGAAATATCGTGGTTAACAACATGTACTCAACCCCACAGGAGTTTGATGTCAACGCAGTAATAGCCACATAATCGGATAATACATGTACAAGGTTGGGGAGGCATGGTCAGCGTTGGTGTTCTGGTGCAGGTCATCGGACCACGGAGAGAGGAGAGGTTGTCACGTCGAGCACATAGGGATAGGGCAGCCACCATTTGATTGATTGTCACGTTTCTACGGCTTAGCGGATTTAGCACTATGGTAACTTCTGAATTTCTGATTGAATTAGTTTTTAGGTGACTATGATTTTGGGTTTGCTGACCCTTTTGACCTCAAGTACTACTACAAAGCAAAATTTCTGAATTTCTGATTGATTAGGTTTTAGGTGACGATGATCCCTGTAAGTTACTTTGTAGTAGCTTTGTACAAGACCACTCGCAGCTAGACTTTGTGTTGTGGTAAGGACCTGACAACAGCTAAAAAACCTTTTTTGGGGAATGCTTAGTGTGCCAAGACAAGTTTTTTGTGGGATGTGGGTGGGCCTTAACAGATCGAATTTGGTAGTGTTCGTCTTATTTTACGCTTTAGTACTCAATTGTCAAGATAGCTCTCTAGTCTCTCTGGTTCGTCTAACTGCAATTTCACATAAAACGCATATGCATATTATGTTGTTGTTCTCTGCATGAATGAATTTGATATGCACTATGTTTTTTTTTGCCATGCATTATGCTGATCTCAGCTGGAAAGATTACCAAATCATATGTCCGTGAGCAACTAGGAGCAGTTCCTGCCCGATGCCAGCCAGCATGCAATTTCACTCTGATAGGATATATGTACTCTGATGTCAGCATTATGGAGTTCTTAAGTTCACAGGCGAAGTAGCATGTATACTCTGATAGACAAATGAGCTTGAGCGCTTTATAGATTTATCAGCCCAAGATGAGCAGTCATATATAGTACTCGTAATAATAGTTTGGCCATAGGATATATATCAGAATTCAGAGCACACATCAATTCTGTTAACTGTGTTGAATAGCCATCAAGCAGATCATACTACAAATTAACCTACTTTTTAATTAATGAAATTAAGGTACATGGTCATGCATGTGTCTCAACTCGTACGAACTCACTACTCATGCTCACTCCACTCTTCTCTCTCTACCATGTAATGGCACTGGCACTGAAATTATTCAATCTCTCAGATAAAAGGACTCACCAAGATATGCCACATTAAACTCCAACAAGTATATATGTGTACAAAGTGTAATACAGGTTTAGCATAAAAACAAAACTGCATTCCAAAGAGCCTTCAAGAGGTTTCTTTCTACCTACCTCAATTGACCTTTCAGGTTAGTATACAGCTGATCAATTTGCTCCTCTTCACTACACCCACCATGTAATTAATTAGTAGACTACAGTTTTTGAGAAATTAAACTAACCAAGGTTGTGTTTTTTAGATCATGAAGGAGAGATGTATAAGGCTGTACTTATATACCGATAGATAATTAAGAAGCTGGGAAATATATGCAAACAAAGATATATGTCAAAATCAGAGATGAAATTGGCGGATGATTAGCCAGAGACCGAGTCTAGTTGCAGTGATCTCGAGCTGCGGCGCCACTTGGCCGGTTGCATTACTCATTAATTAGGCTCTCATCAAGAAGTGCACTGTGGAGAGATTCAGTTATCCAATGGTTATCAAGCCATAGAGAACATCTGTCACTTCTACTCCCTTGTAGCGTGTCGTCGATCTGCCTTGAAGCAAGGGATGCAACTCAGCTGGTCTTGACCAAGCGAAGATATAAGGCAGAATCAGAAGAAGGCGCCAAGGCGCGGTGAGTGGGTGACGCGCAGGAATTGATAAGGGTCACCTGTTAGTAAATAGAGACAGACCGCGATCGACCACAACAATGACACTGTTCACAGGTGCGTAACAACTTGCTTGCCCTAACTCTCTTCCTATTTTTCCGCATGTAGATTAATGTAGTTTGTGGATGCATAATTTGTAGCATGTTCGGCTCCTCGCCTCACCGGACATGCACAATATATCATCTTCATATTGTCTACCAAATGGTAGGAAAATATGTATCCATACAGCAATTTTACTGCCTGGTGGTTGTTATGAAGCCGTAGAAGTTTTTTTTAAGGAAACCCGCAGAGGAGAAATGGTAGTCACTAGAAGGGAACGCGCGCCTTTGTCGCGCCGTACTTCTTTCCAGGGTTGTGAGCTTTTTAGCTGTCCAGCATCACCCTATGGCAAATAATCATTTCTATTATGTGTTAATGCTTTCCTTTTAAACTACTTAAAAAAACAAAGAAATTGGATTCTTTTAGCCGTATTATCCTTTGAACATCTATATGAAATGATCTAAGTTTAAGTGTATTTAGTTTTGAAGAAAACTAAAGGCAATTAATGTGAAAATTAGATATGTCCTATTACCTGGCAATATATAGTTCATCTAGGCTTGGTTGGCAATATATATTATCTAGACATTAATTTCATTTGTTTGTAGCTATTACATAGGCGATCTCTTGTTAATAGAAATCACTAACTTTTTGGTTTTCGTATATTTATTCCCGTAGCTACTGTACATCACAACATGCAAGGAAATATATGTCTGCTGAAATTTAATTTTATTTGTTCTGTTCTCTTTACAGAAATCTTGGATTCATAAATGGGAGAAGCACATAAGGTAGAAGAAGATGATTGCAAGGATGGAGAAGGAGCAAATCATTTGGAGGGATAGAATGCCACTGTTTGGTGTTTTTATGCATTCTTGTTTGCTTTCAACTGTGTTTGCACTAGCTGGGAATAAGTGATTAGGCAATAAGTGTAGATGTATGGATATGCTCTAATGCTCCTGGTTTACTATAAATCTTCGATTTGGAATGATATGTAATGCTGCTGGGTTATTACAAACCTAGGCTTGTTTTAGTTGTTATAATTGTATGCATAAAATGGAATTGATGGATTTTATTTTTTTAACTCCAATTAGTTAGTAGTAGCGTGGGGGTGAAATGGAGCGCTACTAGTATTTAGGATACTAGTAGCGTGTGGTACTATAGACACGCTACTACTATTCCGTTAGTAGTAGCGCGGGTGACATCCACACTGCTAGTAAAATGTTAGTAGTAGCGCGGGTTTACCCCACACTACTACTAACTATTAGCTGTAGCGTGATACTAGTAGCGCGGGTACCCGCGCTGCTAGTAGCCATTTTACCCGCGCTGCTAGTAGCCTTTTTCCTAGTAGTGAGAGAGAGAGAGAGAGAGAGAGAGAGAGAGAGAGAGAGAGAGAGAGAGAGAGAGAGAGAGAGAGAGAGAGAGAGAGAGGTGGGAGGGACCTGGCGCTGGCGGAGATCTCATGCTTTCGGTGGAGGGCCTACTGGGAGTCATGTCGGGGTGGGGTCCGTGGACGACGACGAGGACGCCGCAGAGATCCCCTGGCCGCCGCGGATGACGACGAGGACGCCGTGGAGATCCTCTGGCCGCTGCGGACGGCGACGAGGAGGACGCAAACTCAGATGGCGCGGGGTCCATGGCGAAGAGGGATCCCCGCTCGTCTGCGGGGACCAGCGTGGGGGTGGCCCTGGCCGGGCGATGGCGGGGGTCGGGTCGGACAAGGCCCGCGCCAGGCCCCGTTGGACTATACCGCCATCATCGTCGGAGTAGAATGTGGAGGCGGCCTTGGATGAGGCGAGGAGGGCGGCGAGCGGGGAGGAGGTCGCTGCACCTTGAGTGCGGCCGCGGCGGCGGTCGTGGTGGCGGCGAGCGTGCGCGAGCGGGAGAGGATGGAGTGGCGGCGATATTGGATCTGGGGGCGGCGACGATGGAGTGGGAGGGGATAGGGTTTGGGTGGTTGGGCTGCCCAGGGGGTGGGGGTTCTTTTTCTTTCTTTCTTTCTTTTTCTTTAGATAAATGGGATGGATGGATGGATGCCATGTCATCAATCCATGACACAAACATTTCAACCAATGAGAACAAAGCTTATTTAATTGTGTTTTTCTATTTGTTTCTCTTATATTTTTTGCACAAGGGTGCATTTTGGAATGGCATAATTTGTTCAAATTATATCATACTTTGCACAGGGGTGCATCTTGGAATGGCAAACAATGTTGTCTAAGGAAGTTTTCATTTTCCTTTCATGAAAAATTCATTTTCCATTTTTCGAGTGCCCAAAATGAGTTTTTTTGTGAAGGACCTACCATATATTTGTTGCAAAATTGGAACAAATCATTTTTCGAAAATATTAGGCCATATTTAATGTATAATTGATCAAATGGTTGGGTGACAAAACTTTTGATCTACCTCCCGTGAAAAAGACAAATTTCCGGCGATTCAGCTGGAAGTGGGTCAAATTTGAACTGCAACTGCCTCATAGTTTGCTCATGGTTTTTTCCAAAAAACATTTCTAGGTACAAAAGTATCTATTTCATTAGAGACACACCAAAAGTCTTTCAAGATTCAACCACTACCTAGGAACAGTCATGCCCGCTATTTTGACCACATTTTGAAATGGGCATGAAAAATTCAGAAAAATTCAGAAATTTGGAAAACCTTCACACCGTGTCATTATATGTGGCCAAGTTACCATTAAAAATAATAAACTTGTAATACAGTAATTATTTTTAAAAAGTGTTCTAAAAAACGAGCTATCATGTGTGAAGATCAATGGCTTTCCAGCCAAATGATCAATGTTATGGTAGCATGCATGGCATAGTTTGTCCAAATGACCTCAGTATGTGCACTAGGGTGCATCTTGGAATGGCAAACAATGTTGGCTAAGGAAGTTCATTTTCTTTTGCCAAAAAAGCATTTTCCATTTTTCGAGTGCCCAAAATGAGTTTTTTTGTGAAGGACCTACCATATATTTGTTGAAAAACTAGACCAAATCATTTTCCTGAAATATTAGGCCACATTTTATGCATAATTGACCAAATGGTTGGGTGTCAGAAGTTTTGATCCACCTCTCGTGAAAAAGACAAATTTCCACCGATTCAGTTGGAAGCAGGTCATATTTGAACTGCAGTTGCCTTATAGTTTTTTCTTAATTTTTTCCAAAAATCATTTCTAGGTACATAAGTATCTATTTAATCACAGAAACACCAAAAATTTTCTAATATTCAACCACTAGCTAGGAACGGTCATGCCTGCCGTTTTGACCGCATTTTGAAACGGGCATGAAAAATTCAAAAATAGAATAAAAAAATTGGAAAACCTTCGCATTATGCCATTATATGTGGCCAAGTTACGAGGAAAAATAATAATCTTGTAATATGATAATTATTTTAAAAAAGTGTTCTGAGAAACGAGCTATCATGTGTGGAGATCAATGGCTTTCAAGCCAAATAATCAATCTTATGGCCACATTCATGGCATAGTTTATTCAAATGATCTCATACTGTGCACAAGAGTGAATATTGGAATGGCAACAAATGTTTCCTAAGTGTCGGGGAAGCTGATCGTGGCCCACGAACACCTATGGGACCGGGTCCCTTGTGGTTCGGAGGGGGGCGGAGATTGCACAAAGAGCGGATCGAAGCGATGCACACGAGCAGATTTACCCAGCTTCGGAGCTCTCTGGAGAGATAACACTCCTACTGCTGCTTGGTGGATTATATTGTATTCTTGCTAGGGAGCAATGGGAGCTACAAAACCTAGCCTGAGTGTGGTCTTGAATGAGTCGAATGAACTAAACCGGAGCTGAACCCCCTCTACGTTGCACTTGGGCCTCCTTTTATAGGCACAAGGGGTCACCACAAGTGGCAAGTAGACAAGGGTAAAATAAGAAAAACAGAGTTTCGTACACCGCTTTGTACAGTGTACAGTGATCTATACCTAACTCTGACGGCAAGGGACAAAAGCCATAAATGTCCGTCCCTCGCGCTGAACAAAGGTAATGAGGACCGCAAGCGCGCCTCCGTTTGCCACGATGGTAGCTTGTCGTGCCGCTTATCGCCGCTCCCGCTGGCTGCGCAGCCATTGACACGCGTGTTCGGGAAAGCCCCATGGCGACATCGTTGGCGGATGAGCTGGAGCGGAGATGAAGAGAGGTTACCTGCCGCGGCAAGCGCCTTTGCCGCGGCAAGGTCTTGTCGCTTCGGGAGCTTGTCGCTCATCGAGCCTTCCGGCAAGCTCCTCTTGCCGGGTCTTGTTTCTTCGTGCCTGAGTGGCCTTCCCGGCAAGCTCCTCTTGCCGGGCCTTGATTACTTTGTTCTTGAATGGCTCCAAAGGAGCCGCCGAGGACCTCGGCGGTCACCAGGCCAGCCCTGCCAAGATGGTGCTGCGATCGTCCGCGGCACGAAGTTCGGGATACTAGGGTACCCCTACTCTAGTACACCGACAGGAGCCCCCAGGCCTGGGCCACACACGGCGCCAAGCTCTGTTGGGCCAGGCCCAAAACAGTGCACGGGCACGCGCGGCTTGGATCACGCAGTTATTCGCTTCGGACCCACCACGTCTCCCACGAACGGCACGTTCCGGACGTGGCGTCGTGGGAGAGATCGTGGGGGCTTTCTTTAATGGGAAAACGGGAACGCTCGTCCCCTCTCCCCCTTTATAAGCAGGGGGAACAGGGGCAGGACGCCCACTTGCCATTGCTATCACGTCAGAAACCACCGCCGCTCATCCCCTTCTTCTCGAGTCCAAAGAGAGCGACGCTCCACCCCCTCCCCATTGCCACCGGTGCCACCAACGCCGTCGGATTCCTCCACCACCTCCGCCATGGCTCCGAAAGCCGACAAGGGCAAAGGGGTGAAAACGGCCGAGGCGCAGCGGCTCGCGGCGCTGCGGAAGGAGCGGGCCCTCTTCGATCCCCTGCTCGACCGGAAGGAGCTGCGGGAGCTGTACTACCTCTTCTGATCGACGGAGACGCGGGCGCACCCGCGCACGAGGGTGATCTCCGCCGCCACATCCGAGAAGGTTTCCATCGGGTACCCTTTCTTCGCGCTTTTATTCCACTGCGGGCTCTGCCCGCCCTTTTTTGAATTCTTTTGCGATGTCATGAACACATATGGCCTCCGCCTCCTTGACTTCACCCCCAACGCCGTCCTCACCATGCCCGTTTTCGCACACCTCTACGAGAACTTTGTCGGGGTCCACCCAAATGTAGCACTTTTCCGCCATTACTTCATGCCCCGCGTAGAGAGAGGAGAGCCGCTTGCCGGAGGGATTGCATGGGTCTCCAGGATCGGCAAGAAGGAAGCATATCTTGACGGAGAGCTGCGCAGCAAGTGGGAGGAGTGGAGAGCTGACTGGTGTTGGATCTTAGAGGAGGAGCCACAGCCTTTCCCTGCCCTGCGCCAAACTCCCATAGTGCGCGGCAATGATTGGAGCAACTTGGCGCCGGAGGACGACAAGTTGAAGATTGCCGTGACCCGGATTTTGCGCCTCCGGCAAGCAAGGCTTACCGTAGGAGCTGTTGGCGTGGACTTCCTTCGCCGCCGCATTGCGCCCTTGCAGGAGAGGAGGAGGCCTGCTTGGGAATTCCAAAACGCGGCGGACATCATGAGGCTGCGCCCGGGTTTGAACTGGAACTTTACTGTCTTGGAGCTGGACGGCATGCTGCGGGAGCTGTTCAAGCTCGATGCAGATCACCCAGTGGTTCATGTTTCCGAGGGAGTCGTGCCTTTGTGCAACAACTGCCGCTGACCGCATCCAGCGATGATGCCGTTGTGCGATTCCCATGGAATCGTTCCAACTTGGCAGGAGCCCGCCGACGACGTCGTGCAGCAGTTCTTCGACGACATGGAAGAAGTGCCGATCCGTGCCGACGAGCAGAAGCGGCTCACCCGCGACACCACCGAGCAGGGGATGGCGCGCATCGCCACAAGTTTGGAGGAGGCGGCAGAAACTGCCGCCGCCGACGTGTTTGGGTTCACCGTCGAGGAGGTGGAAACAGCCGAGGCGGCAAGCCTTGCTGACCGAGAAGAGCTCGCCGGTGAGGAGGAGCAGACCGAGCCCGACGCCGACCCGAATGAGCCTGCCGGGGGCGCCTCCCCTCCACCTTCAGATGACTTGCAGCGGGAGGAGCCCGCGGCCCCGCCAAGAAGGCGCCTCCGCAAGACTGGGGAAGTGGCGGGGCGGCAGGCGGGCCAACAGCCGTCTCGCCACGCGATGTGCTCCAGCGCGACAACCTCTATTGCCGCGGGAGCGCCTCACGCTGCCACAGCAACCGGAGCGGGGCCTTCTGGGACCACGGCTTCCGCACCCGCCAAGCGTCCAAGGGAGCCCACCCTTCCAGCTCGTCGCACCGGAGGAGCGGAATTCGACTTCTCCGCTCTCAGCTCCGAGGAAGAGGAAGAAGAGTAAGATCTTGTCGCTGTACTTGTAATTCTTCAATTTACTGCTTCGTCTTGTATCTGACTCGCTTCATTCTGAGCTCTTTCCTTCTTCAGGACGCTGGCTCAGAGGGCATCGAAGAGAGCTAAGACACCGGTGGTGGTCATCGAGGACGATCCCCCCGTGGCAACAGGAGGAGCGCCTGAGACTTCCTTGCCGGACTCGGCAACTCTTCCTCTGAGCAGCCCCCAGCACAGCCCCCAGGGTAAGCATTTGATCCCCTTGTTACTCTAGGGCGTGCATGGGTGTTTCTTCTATGCTGATATCTGACTTGTTGAATTGTGCAGGAGCAGAGCAGCCTCATCAGGAGGCCCCGGAGGTCACTCCAGAAGTTCTTTATGCTTCAACTACGCCGCCGAGGGAGAACTCTCCGCCAAGGGAGCGCTCTCCGGCAAGGGAGGCCTCTCCGACAAGGGGAGCTTCTCCGACAAGGGGCAGCGCCGACGACCCTCCGGTGGTGGAGACCGCGGCTACAGATCGCATTGCAGGTAATCTTCTTGACTGAAAATTTCCCTTGGGTCTTTTTCTCTTCTGTTCTTCTCTTCGAACATTTGCATGACTTGTTCCTTTCTTTTTCTGATCATTAGATCCATCTGTCGGAGAGCCGATGGAGACTGAGGTTGCCGGCGAGGAGGACGGTCGCGGCAACAATGACGACGCCGCCAACATGGAGGAGGAGGCCGGCGCCGACGGGTCCGCCGGCGAGGAGGCCGCCAAGGCTGCCGGCGCAGAGGCTGGGGAGGGGTTCGGTGATCATACTGACGGCCCTGAGGCCGCAGGAGCGCCAGGCGCTGCACCGACCGCCGATCCCCCCGCCACCGATGTCGTGCCCGACTCCGAAGAGCCCCAGCCCAGCGCCTATCTGAAGGCCGGCGAAGGTGTCTTCATCAAGCTTCCATGGGTGTCGAGCTCCAGGGTGCCGGTCGAGGGAGAGACCTTCGACGTGGAGCTGCTTGCCTCTGCTGGGCTGTCGCTGGTTAATGCGCCAAGCAGCAGCAGCGGCGAGTCTGAGGAGGAGCAGCTGTTGAAGAAGCTGCTGTCGCTCTACCGCGCCCGACAAGCTAAGCTGGAGTCACGAGAAGCTCTTGTCGCGAGGGCGGGAGCTGACATGGAGAAGCGCGCAGAAGAGCTCCGGCGCGCCAACAAGGAAACCCTCCGGGACATAGCAGAAGCGCGGGAGCAGCTTGCTGAGGAGCGCACTGCCTTCATCTTGGAGAAGGCCGAGGTCGAGGAGCAGCAAAGGCTAGCCGGTGAGAAGCTCTCTGCGCAAGAAGGTGAACTGGCGCAGCGGAAGATCAACCTCGACAGCTATGAGGAAGATCTTTCCGCGCGCGAGCAATCGATTGGCGGAGCACTCAAGGAGGCAAAGGACGCTGCCGCGGCCGCCGAGGCCGCCAAGAAGGAATTAGAGACGAGGGTGACCCAGCTGGAGGCCACCCTCCAGAAGAGCGGCGAGGAGGTCACCGCTCTGAAGCACGAGCGCGAGAAGGACGCCTACACTCTCGGTGAGCTGCAGGGTCGTCTCGCTGAGAAGATCAAGGAGATCGACGCCGCCAAGGACTCCAAGGCGGATTTGGAGCTGAAACTGACCACCTTGACGGGGACGTTGGACGGTGCCAAAGAGCGGGAAGCGGGCCTGTTGGAGAAGATCAAGGCGACCGAGGAGTTGCTGTCGAATGCTGTGACCGCCCAGAATAATCTCGGAGATAGCATAATGCACTGGACAGAAGGTCTTGTGGACACTGCCGCCGCCATCCATAATGAGCTGATGGAGCTGGGGATGGTGGATCTTGGGTACTCCACCGACGAGAACCTCCAACCCAGCGCCAAGCTCAGCCTGTTTTTCAAAGGCGTGTTGACGGGTCTCCAGCGGCTCCGGGAGGAGATCCCAAAGCAACTAGCTGAGGAGTCGCGCCAAGTCTGCACCGGGGCCCTCCGGAAGGTGCTGATGAAGGTGGCCTTCCGCAATCCGGGCGTCAACTTCACCAACGTCCTCAAGTCCCTGCCTCCAACTGCTGACGTTGAAGCGCTCAAAGCCCTTGTCGCACCCATCGTGGACAGGGTGAGCAAAGTCAAGAGGCTCGATGGCGACCGCGTGGACTAGGCCGCCAAGTTTATCTTTCCCTTGTCGCTGCAGACCATATTTAGAACAACTTATTAGATCTGCGACAAGTTATTTTGTAATATACTCTATCTTAGGCAATCGATCGCAATGTTATTTCCTCTACTTGATTTCTTCCCTTGTATGTTTATGCCCTACGCTTTTAGGGGACTTGTCGGAACGTCAGCAGCCTGCTGGTGATGCTGCCTCCGACAAGCAACCTTGTCGCAACTAGTTGCAGCACGCTTAAGTTGTTGAGCAGACTCGAAACAACGTAAGGGCGCAAGCTAGCCGCGAGTTGGTTCCTCCGCGCACGGGTTTTCCATACAAAGTACTATCGTTCGAGGAAGATAACTTGAAAATTTAAAAACTGATTGCTTAAACTTAGCAACTTAGCTTTTCTGTTGTTTGCTTCCCGGCAAGGTGATACTTCCTCGAGCGACACTTGGTGGCCTATACTTCCTCGAGCGACACTTGGTGGCCCACACCATTATCTTCTCCTTCCCCCCTGGTTAACTTGTGGGTGGATGAACCTTGCCCTCTTTTGAGAAGAAAGAAGAGAAAATAAAGTTATGGAGCCTAGTGACTCGTTATCGCTTACCGGGTGTGGATGCTGCACAAAATGTCAGATAACACTGCATAAAAGATTATGAAAGCATGTATTGACAAGTTGTGCGCAACACATAAGCTTTACTGATGCACGGGGTCTGTGCCCGGCTTTGTACAAAGGATTACATGCAACAGCGGCAAGACTTGTACAAAAGAGTGGTTGCCGGAACGGGTTCCGGCAACCGCGCCCTATGGGTAAAACTTACGAAGATGCTCTATATTCCAGGAATTGCTCACCGAACGCCATCTTCGGTCTCAAGGCCAGACAGCGCCAGGGCCTAGTGACTCGTTTCACCCGATAAGGGCCTTCCCACTCGGCGTCAACTTGTTGGAATTCTTGGCAGATTGAGCGGCGAAGAACAAGGTCGCCTTCCTCGAAGCTTCGGCGTTAACTGCGGCTATGGTAGCGGCGCAAAGCTTGCGATAACGAGCAGCTCGTCAAAGCAGCTGAAGGCGATCCTCCTCAAGGAGCAGCGCGTCATCTTGTCGCAGCTGCTCTTGCTCAAGCTCATCATAAGCGAGCACTCGAGGCGATCCGTATACGAGTTCCGTGGGGAGAACTGCCTCCGCTCCATAGACTAGAGCAAAAGGTGTGTGGCCAGTGGCTCGATTTGGCGTCGTCCTGATCGACCAAAGAACCACCGGCAGCTCCTCGATCTAGTTTCTTCCGCACTTGTGCAGCCTGTTGAAAGTTCTGGTCTTGAGTCCCCGCAGCACTTCAGCGTTTGCTCTCTCTGCTTGACAGTTGCTTCTTGGATGAGCAACAGAAGCAAAGCAGATCTTGACGCCAAGATCTTGGGCGTACTGCATGAAGGTGCGTCTCGTGAACTGTGTGCCGTTGTCGGTGATGATCCTGTTAGGAATCCCAAAACGGCAAACAATTGACCTGAAGAACTTGACTGCCGACTGTGCTGTCACCTTCCTCACTGCTTCCACTTCCGGCCACTTTGTGAACTTGTCGATTGCGACGTACAAGTACTCAAAGCCCCCGACAGCTTGGGGAAGGGGCCGAGGATGTCGAGCCCCCAGACCGAAAATGGCCAGGATAAAGGGATCGTCTGGAGAGCTTGAGCTGGTTGGTGTATCTGTTTTGAATGGGCCGCACGCTTCACACTTGGTTACTTGTGCAGTTGCATCCGGAGGGCTTCGGCGGAAGAAACCTTGCCGGAAAGCTTTGCCGGCAAGTGCTCTTGCACCAATGTGGTGACCACATATGCCTCCGTGTATCTCTGCCAACAGCTTCTGTCCATCTTCCCGGCAAATACACTTCAATTTCACAACGTTGAGTCTTCTTCTGTACAGGATGTTGTCAACAAACTGGTACATAGCTGACTACCGGGCTACTCTTTCCACTTCTTCTTGCTCTTCAAGAAGTTCTCCTGTTTGAAGGAAATGGACTATCTGCTGTGCCCATGCTGGAGCTTGTGGCTCGACAACAAGGACTAAAGGCTCATCTGCCGCTGCGGGTACATCAGCTTCTACGGCAAGAACCTGCGGCTCAGCCGGAGCTTGATGATCCCCGGCAAGCTTGCCGGAGCGAAACTTGTCTGGAGCGTCTGCTTCAACGAAGCAAACCCTGGGGTTTGTCGGAGTAGACTGCTCCTCAGCGACATTTGCGTTGATTTTGGTGACCTTCTTGGCGGCGGCTTCAGGGAGCTCTGCCAGAAAGTAGTCACCGGAAACCAACTTCCTCTTCTTGTTCTGCCCAGTTGGTGGAGTTACGGTTGGTTGAGTCAGCTTGAGCACAAAAATTCCTGGTTCCACAGGTAACTTGAGTGCAGCACACTTTGACAGGCCATCAGCAATGTCATTCTGAGCTCTTGGAACATGTTCCATTTGCAGGCCTTCAAAGTGTTCTTCTAGCTTTCTCACTTCATCAACATAGGCTTCCATCAACGGGCTCTGATAATCTTTGTTACTTGGCGGACGACGAGTTGTGAGTCCCCCCTGACAATGACCTTCTTGATCCCAAGGTCTACCGCGATCCTGAGACCGGCAAGCAAACCTTCATACTCTGCAGTATTGTTTGTTGCTTGTTCCTTGGGAAAGTGCATCTGGACTATGTACTTGAGGTGCTCTCCGGTGGGTGCGATAAGCAGCACGCCGGCATCGGCGCCTTGCAGCGAAAAGGCACCATCAAAGTACATCAGCCACTCTTTATTTGCCTCCTTGACGGGGATGCTCGTCTCTGGAATTTCTTCATCTTGCGTTGGCGTCCATTCTGCTATAAACTCTGCCAGTGCTCTGCTTTGGATAGTTGAAGTGCTTTCAAACTTGAGGCCAAAGCTTGACAGTTCCAGCGCCCACTCGACAATCCTGCCTGTTGCTTCTGGATTTTGCAATATCCTCTTCAATGGAAAGCGAGTGACAACTGTTATCTCATGTGCTTGGAAGTAATGGCGCAGCTTTCTCGAGGCCATGAGGAGGCCGAAAAGTAGTTTCTGCACGCCAGAGTACCTTGATCTAGCCCCCTGCAGAAGGGAACTGACAAAGTAGACTGGGCGCTGCACCATCCTTTTCTGTATCTTGTCGCAATCCTGCGCAGATCCGTCCTTGTCGGGACCAGAGCTTGACGGCGAAGCCCCCTACTTGTCGCTGGATGCACCTGCCTCGGTTGCCGGCTCATCATCCGCCTCCCTCTCCGCTACTAACGCAGCACTAACCACTTGATTGGTTGCCGCTATATACAGCAGCAACTTCTCTTGTGGCCTAGGTGCGACAAGTATTGGAGTGGAGGACAGGTACCTCTTCAAGTCCTGCAGTGCAGCCTCCGCTTCGGGAGTCCATTTCATAGGACCTGCCTTTTTCAAAATCTTGAAAAATGGCAGGGCGCGCTCAGCTGACTTAGAAATAAACCTGCTGAGAGGAGCCACGCAACCGGCAAGCCTTCTTACATCCTTGACGTGCTTTGGTGCTTCAATCTGCTCAATGGCCTTGATCTTGTCGGGGTTGGCTTCAATTCCCCGCTGAGACACAAAGAACCCGAGAAGCTTGCCGGAAGGGACTCCAAACACGCACTTCTCGGGGTTGAGCTTGAGATTGATCTTGCGCAGATTTGCAAAAGTCTCATCCAAATCTTGAACCAGAGTGGCTTTGTCCTTGCTCTTGACCACTATGTCATCCATGTAGGCTTCTACATTTCTGTGTATTTGGGGCTCAAAAGCGTCGTGGACCACTCTTGCAAACGTTGAACCAGCATTCTTCAAACCGAAAGGCATCCGTATGAAACAGTAAGTGCCACATGGTGTAATGAACGTGGTTTTCTCTTCATCCTCTTGTGCCATGAAGATCTGATGATATCCTGAATATGCATCAAGAAATGAAAGCAAATCACATCCAGCCGTGGAGTCAACAATCTGGTCGATACGTGGCAAGGGAAATGGGTCTTTGGGACAAGCTTTATTAACATCTGTGAAGTCAATACAAAGTCTCCATTTCCCATTCGCCTTGCGTACAACTACCGGATTGGCCAACTACGTGGGATGGAGCACTCCTCTGACAAGGCCTGCTGCTTCCAACTTCTTGATTTCTTCTGCTATGAATTCTTGGCGCTCCATTGCCTGTTTCCTAACTTTTTGCTTGACAGGCCGCGCGTGAGGACAGACAGCTAGGTGGTGCTCAATTACTTTCCTGGGAACACCGGGGATATCAGATGGTTGCCATGCAAACACATCGACATTCGCCCGCAGGAAAGCAACGAGCTCGCCTTCCTATTTAGGGTCAAGCGTGGCACTGATGGTGAAGGTACCACCAGTGCCGTCCTCCTTGGCATGCACCTTCTTGGTCTTCGGCGGAGCTGCCATCATCTTCTTGCACTTGCCGGTGGAGCTCGATGGTGCGTCCTCGACGGTAGCGCAGCACTCCGAAGAGGTGCGCTTGCCGGAGTGGGCATCAGAGCTCTTGCCGGACTTGATCTTCTTCTTCCCCCCGGGAGCTTCAGCGGCAAGTGGTTTGCTATCTGTCGCAGCTGCTGCATCCCGGTAAATCTTGTCGGCGCAGATAAGCGCATCCTTCTTGTTGCCATGAACAGAAATGACGCTTATCGGGCCGGGCATCTTGAGTAGGTTGTAGGCGTAATGAGAGGCTGCCATGAACTTGGCGAGTGCTGGACGGCCAAGTATGCCATATTAGGGCAATGGGAAATTGGCAACGTCAAATGTGACCCTCTCAGTCCTGAAATTCAGCTCACTGCCAAATGTTACTGGCAATGTGATCTTGTAACGCCCCGGATTCGATGCGTCAGGTGTCCGCCAGTTATTTGCCGTCTTTGCCATGTCATGTGCTTGCGTGTCTCTCTTTGCCATGTCATCATCTGCATTTCATATCATGTCATCATGTGCATTTCTTTTTGCATACGTGTTCGTCTCTTGCATCCGAGCATTTTCCCCGTTGTCCGTTTTGCAATCCGGCACTCCTATGTCTCCCGGCGCCCCCTTTTACCTCTTTTCGTGTGCGGTTGTTAAACTTTCTCGGAATGGACTGAGGTTTGTCAAGCGGCCTTGGTATAGCACCGTAGACCGCCTGTCAAGTTTCGTGCCATTTGGAGGTCGTTTGATACTCCAACGGTTAACCGGGTAACCGTATAAGCCTCTTTTGTGTGCAGCCCAACACCCCTTCCAAAGTGGCCCAAAACCCAGCAAACTCCCCTCCATGCTCTCGGTCGTTCGATCACGATCGCGTGGCCGAAAACCGCACCTCATTTGGACTCTCCTAGCTCCCTCTACCTATAAATAGGTGTCTCCCCCCGGATTTTCGCGCAGATGAAACCCTAGCCCCGCTCCTCTCGCTCGCCGGACTTGTTCGGTCCGGCCGGAAGAAATCGCGCCGCCGCCCTCAGCCATCCAGCGCTGCCCGTGGCCGCCACAGCGCGCCGCCGCGCTGCCCGCCGGGCCCGAGGCTGGCCCGCGGCCCATCCGCCGCCGCCCGGCACCGCGCGGCCCGCGCGCGCCGCCTCCGCCACCTCGCGGCGCTGCCGCCGCCCATCGCCGCCCGCGCCACCTCCT
This sequence comes from Aegilops longissima, assembly GCA_021605205.1. Taxonomy (NCBI): domain Eukaryota; kingdom Viridiplantae; phylum Streptophyta; class Magnoliopsida; order Poales; family Poaceae; genus Aegilops; species Aegilops longissima. The sequence goes on from CM038680.1 coordinate 406,690,508, forward strand.
CCTCGCCGGCGCGCGCCCGCGCGACCTCGCGCCGCCCGCCGCTACCGGCCGTCTCTCTCGCCGCCCGCCGCCATGGTCCGACCCTCCGCCGCGCCGCGCGCCGCCGCGGCGATCGCGCCCGCCGCATTGGCCGCCGCCGGCGTCCGCCATGGCCATAGCGCGCCTCCCTCGCCGGAGGCCGCACGCCTCGCCGGATCCGGGGAAGGTGGATGAGATCCACCAACCCCGGGTACCAAACACCTCCCCGCTGCGCCCGGATCTCCTCGTCCCGCACGCCTCCGTCCCCGGTTGACTTTCCCCGGAGGTGATATTTCCACTAAGTCCCAGATTTCATGATATTTTCATGCATTTTCATCGCATAATAACTCTGCAGCCGTAGCTCCGTTTCGTGCGTGTAATATGTCAAATTGTTCGCCTCGACGAGTAGATCATTTCATATCATTGCATCATTCTCATTTGAGCTCATCTTGATGCCCGAAATGCTGTTAGAAGAGGGCTATGTGATGTTAGTTTCAGATTCTTATCAGAACTTGCACTTTTGTCATTTTTGCCATGATTGATGTGTGCATCCTATGAACTTGAGTCCTACATGTGTGTTGTAATATGACATGCCATATTTACAGGGGTGTATGCCATGTATTTTTGTGATCTCTGTGGTGACTAGCACAAGCATGCAAACTAGGCTTCATGATGTTGCTGATTTCAGCCCCTGTTTTGCTGATATTTTTATGCCATGTTAACTTGATGCTACCGAGAGATCCATGCTTATTTTGAGATACTTCAGTAAGGATGTTTTGAACATATGGTTATGCTCTATCCATCCATGCCCTTTTTTGCAATTATGGAGTGCCATAGCTTGAGTCAATCGAGCTCTACTTTTGCTATAAAATGTTTCCTGGCAGGTTGTTTACATGTTATTCAATTTTGCTAAGGTTGTTGTAGTTGATCCGTCTATGCTATGATGTTGTTCTTGCCATGTATAGCTTCTATGCCATGCCTTCTTACTGTTAGTTGCCTTGCCATGCCATGTATTGCTCTGTGGTGAGTGGTTCAAGCTCACCAACATGCCTACTTATCGTTGTTTCTGCCATGTATGAATCTGTAATATATCTTGCCATGTTTACATGGGTGCCATCATATTTTCTGATCCTTTTGGCTTATGGTCAGTACAGGACTTTTGTTATATGCTTTGATTAGATTCATGCCATGCCTTTTTTTGCTATGATAAGTTCCTGTAACATGTTGTTTGATAGCTCTAAACATTGCTACCTGATGCTGATTTTGCCATGTTCAGTAATTTCACTAAGTCTGTGAAGCTGATATGTTTTGCACTTTTGCCATGCTTGTTTGAACCTGTTATGATGTGATTTAGCCGTAGCTCAGTGTTCATCTTTTGTCAAGCATCTTGAGTAGATCACTGCCATGTGCTTTGTTGGTACGTTTGGGTGCAGTAGCTTAATTTCTTGTTGCTTGCTAAGTGGCATCATGCTGTTAATGGCAGATTTGTGCCATTCTTGTTTTGCTTGTCATTTGCAAACCGTGCATCCGATTCCGGTGATCTTTATATCGCTTTCAACCGAAATCATCTCATCTTTCCAGCGGCATACTTGGTTTGCCAAGTTGATGCCTGGTTCATCTTTTTCCTTCCGGAGCACGCATACGCATTGCATATCACACCTCGCATATCATGCCATGTTTTGCATCATGTTGCTTGTGCATTGCACCGTGATTTATTGTGGTTCCTTTGTTTGTGTTCTTGCTTTGGGTAGAGCCGGGAGACGAGTACGTGAACGAGGAACCTGTCGAGAACGCTTACGAGGATCAAGCTTTCGTCAACTCTGAGAACTTTGCAGGCAAGATGACCGCTACCCTGGATCTCACTACTATCATTGCTATGCTGTGCTACCTATTACCTGTTTATCAAGCCATCCCAAATTGCCATGTCAGCCTCTAACCTTTTGCACCCTTCCTAGCAAACCGTTGTTTGGCTATGTTACCGCTTTGCTCAGCCCCTCTTATAGCGTTGCTAGTTGCAGGTGAACATGAAGTTTGTTCCTTGTTGGAACATGGAGTTGTTGTTCCTTGTTGGAACATGTTTACTTGTTGGGATATCACAATATATCTTATTTAATTAATGCATCTATATACTTGGTAAAGGGTGGGAGGCTCGGCCTTATGCCTGGTGTTTTGTTCCACTCTTGCCACCCTAGTTTCCGTCATACCGGTGTTATGTTCCTTGATTTCGCGTTCCTTACACGGTTGGGTGATTTATGGGACCCCTTGACAGTTTGCTTTGAATAAGACTCCTCCAAGAAGGCCCAACATTGGTTTTACCATTTGCCACCTAAGCCTTTTTCCCTCGGTTTTCGCGAGCCCGAGGGTCATCTTTATTTTAACCCCCTGGACTAGTGCTCCTTCGAGTGCTGGCCCGAACCGAGCACTTCTTGGGGCCACCATGGGAAACTCGAGGCTTGGTTTTACTCGTAGCCTGTCTCATCCGGATGTGCCTCGAGAACGAGATATGTGCAGCTCCTATCGGGATTTGTCGGCACAATCGGGCGGCTTTGCTGGTCTTGTTTTATTGCTGTCGAAATGTCTTGTAGTCCGGGATTCCGAGATTGATCGGGTCTTCCCGGTAGAAGGAATATCCTTCGTTGACCGTGAGAGCTTATAATGGGCTAAGTTGGGATACCCCTGCAGGGTATAAACTTTCGAGAGCCGTGCCCGCGGTTATGTGGCAGATGGTAATTTGTGAATATCCGGTTGTAGTAAACTTGAAGAAAACTCTTCTAAAATACACCAACCGTGTGCGTAACCGTGAGTGTCTCTTTTCGGGGTTGATCGAGAGGAGAACACGGTTTCTGGGTTATGTCTAACGTAAGTAGGAGTTCAGGATCACTTCTTGATCATTACTAGTTGACGACCGTTCCTTTGTTTCTTTTCTCGCTCTCATTTGCGTATGTTAGCCACCATATATGCTTAGTCGCTGCTGCAACCCCACCACTTTACCCCTTCCTTTCCCATTTAAGCTTTGCTAGTCTTGATACCCATGGTAATGGGATTGCTGAGTCCTCGTGGCTCACAGATTACTACACCACCAGTTGCAGGTACAGGTTTGCGCTGATCATGGCGTGAGAGCGATGCTTGCTTGTCTTGAGTTCTTCTTCCGCTTCTTCGATCAGGGGATAGGTTCCAGGTCGGCAGCCTGGGCTAGCAGGGTGGATGTCGTTTGAGCTTCTGTTTATGTTGCATCCGTAGTCGGATGTTGATCTTGTATATGATGTTGATGTATTCTTGTGGCTTTTGTGCCTTATGCATGTACCCCCACTATTATGTAATGTTGATGTAATGATATCCACCCTGCAAAAGCGTTTCAATATGCGGGTCTATCCTTGGTGGGACCTTCGAGTTCCTTTTGGATAGGGTCGCATATTGGGCGTGACAGATCTTCCCTTTCGGCTTGCTCCTTCCTGGGTTGATTCCTTGGAAAGTGCCAGTCTCTTGAGCTCATTGTCAGGATTTGAAGTTTATGGAGCCACCGAGAGGAGATCAGGTTCAGCCGGCCCGCCGTCAACCAACATCTTGGTGACCTTGAGGTTGCGGATAGTTGGTGAGACCAACATCGGCAAGCACCCGACCGCAGTTATGCGATCGTGGTGGTCCTCAATGTCAAAGATGATGGGCGGCTGGACCACTTGAGAGGTTTGCGCGACTCCACGGACGGTTACGCTGCGTTAACCTCTCGCATCCACTGCTTGAGTTGACGGTGCGAGGTATGCAGAGAAGCACCTCCGTCAACGCAGAGAACCTCTGTTGCCTTTTGAAACTCCTGCTCATCAGCTTCGTCTTCCTCCATATCTTCATCATCGTCATCGTCTTCGTCCTTGTCGCGGCCGCGGGGAGGTCTGTCTCCTTGCCGCTGCTTTGCCTTGCCGCGGCGCCCTCCCCGGCCGGGTCTCTTATTGTTAGCTGCCCTTGCACCTTCCTGGGCCTTCTCCTTGTCTCGCCGCTCGTACTCTGCCTTCTGTAGTTCAACAAGCTGCTCGACTTTCTTGCAGCTCTGGAGGTCGTGGCCCTTGGTGCGGTGAATTTTGCAGTACTGCTTGTTGGAGCTGTCCTGCTTGTCGGCGGCCGCCACAGCTTGGCGGTCGGTGTCAGCAGCAACCTCCTTGCCGAAGCCACTAGCCGAAGCCTTGTCGGCGCCACCTCCGTTGGCGGACTGCTCGACAACTAGTACTTCTTTGTTCTTCTTCTTTCTGTTGTTCCGCCGTCGGCTCTTCCTTGCCGGGGCGGTATCCTCACTGTCAGATTCTGCTCCCACATTCTCTCCTGGGAGTCTTCTTCCCTCCTCAGCGCGTGCACACTTGTCGGCCAAGGCATACAGCTCACTGACGTCCTTGACTTTGCACATCGCCATCTCCTCCCTCATCCTGCGGTTCCGCACGTTCTGATGAAACGCGCTGATCACCGCGGTAGGGTGGACGTCTGGGATGTTGTAGTGCACACGACTGAATCTCTGGATGAACTTGCGCAGGGACTCAAGCAGGTGAAGGTCACTCTCCTGGCCATGAGGCTTGTGGCCGCCTGTGAAGGCGCCGACAAACTGATGGCACAAATCTGCCTAAGAAGATATGGAACTGTCCGGCAAGTGCATGAGCCAAGATCTGACGTTGGGCTTCAGTACCAGTGGGAAGTAGTTGGCGAGGATCTTGTCGTCTCGTCCCCCCGCAGCTTGCACCGCGATGGTGTAGATGCTGAGGAACTCCGATGGGTGTGTCCTGCCATCATACTTCTCTGGCACATCTGGTTTGAAGTTTTTCTTGTCGGGCCACTGGACTTGCCGCAGCTCACGAGTGAACGCAGGGCAACCTACCGCGTACGGCAAGTCGCCTGGTTCCCCTGGCGCATGCATATCGACAGTGGGCCCAGCGCGCTGGTCGGATTGACGCCGCGCTTCTCTGCGGTACTCGATGCGGGTTCGAGCGTCTTCTTCTTGTCGTTCCTTAAGAACTTGGCGCTGATCACGGCGAGCTCGTGGATCCGACGACGCGGTGGAGTCGCCGTCGAGGTGGATCCTAGGAGCTGGTGATCTTGGCCTTCGGGAAGGGGAGTGCATGGTGGTGTCACCCCCGCAGGTCTCGTCGCCACCAGCTCGTGCCTTGTCGCCTCGCCGCGGCAAGGACACAGTTGGTTGCCGCGGAACGTCGCCGTTGGCGAAGCCGATGAGACTTTGGATTGTGGCCCTCCATTCGTCGACCTTGTCGGCCGTTGGAGGGTAATCTAGAAGTAGCTGAGCTCTCGCCAGGGCTTCCGCTGGAGTAGTGGGTGGCAATGGCGTACGGAGCGAGGAACGGGATGTGCTCGGACTCCTAACCAAGTTGGGAGGAGCAGCATCCCGCCCAAGCGACCGTACTCCGCTCGTACCGGCATGTTGGCGTGCATGCGGGTCTCGAGGGCCTCGGGATCCTCCAGCTTGGCCTTGATCCAACGAGCGTATGGTGCTGCGAGCATCATGACGCTGTCGGTCCCGCGCCTCCTGAGAAGGACGCGGTGCGGATTCGGACGCCGACGCCTGCGCCGTCTTGTCCTTGGACCTGGCGGCGTCGTGGGCTCTCTCGACGACGCCCGTTCCTCCGCCAGCGTCTTCCCCACCACCCGTCAGCTCCGGTGGTGGTGGGTTCGACGCGGACGGCTCTGCTGCCGCCGAAGACTTCTTCTTTGGTGCCATGTTGATGAAGATGATGATGAATTCGCTCGTGTGACCGCTGGATCAGGTTCACACAGCCTCGACGCCCCCTACCTGGCGCGCCAAAGATGTCGGGGAAGCTGATCGTGGCCCACGAACACCTATGGGACCGGGTCCCTTGTGGTTCGAAGGGGGGCGGAGATTGCACAAAGAGCAGATCGAAGCGATGCACACGAGCAGATTTACCCAGCTTCGGAGCTATCCGGAGAGATAACACTCCCACTGCTGCTTCATGGATTATATTGTGTACTTGCTAGGGAGCAATGGGAGCTACAAAACCTAGCGTGAGTGTGGTCTCGAATGAGTCGAATGAACTAAACCGGAGCCGAACCCCCTCTACGTTGCACTTGGGCCTCCTTTTATAGGCACAAGGGGTCACCACAGGTGGCAAGTAGACAAGGGTAAAATAGGAAAAACAGAGGTTGGTACACCGCTTTAAGGTGTCTGATGATCTATACCTAACTCGACGGCAAGGGACAAAAGCCATAAATGTCCGTCCTGTCGCTGAACGAAAGGCAACAGGACCGTCAAGCGCGCCTCCGTTTGCCATGATGGTAGCTTGTCGGCGCCGCTTATCGCCGCTCCCGGCTGGCTGCGCAGCCCATTGATTGACGCGTGCTCAGGAAAGCCCCATGGCGACACGTTGGCGGATGAGTGGAGCGGAGATGAAGAGAGGTTACTGTCGCGGCAAGCGCCTTGCCGCGGCAAGGTCCTTGTCGCGCTTCGGGAGCTTGTCGCTCATCGAGCCTTCCGGCAAGCTCCTCTTGCCGGGTCTTGTTTCTTCGTGCCTGAGTGGCCTTCGGCAAGCTCCTCTTGCCGGGCCTTGATACTTTCTTCTTGAATGGCTCCAAAGGAGCATTGAGGACCTCGGCGGTCACCAGGCCAGCCCTGCCGCGGGGTGCTGCGACTGTCCGTGCACGAGTTCGGGATAGTAGGGTACCCCTACTCTAGTACACCGACACTAAGGAAGTTTTCAATTTCTTTGGGCGAAAAAATCATTTTCCATTTTTCGAGTGCCCAAAATGAGTTTTTTTGTGAAGGACCTACCATATATTTGTTGCAAATTTGGACCAAATCAATTTTCTAAAATACTAGGCCATATTTAATGCAGTATTGACCAAATGGTTGGGTGTCAAAAGCTTTTATCCACCTCTCTCGAAAAAGACAAATTTCTGCCGATTCAGTTGGAAGCGGGTCAAATTTGAACTGCAGCTACCTCATAGTTTGCTCTTTATTTTTTCAAAAAATAATTTTTAGGTACAAAAGTGTCTATTTAAGCAGAGAAACACCAAAAAATTTCCAAGATTCAACCACTAGCTACGAACGGTCAAGCCCGCCGTTTTGATCGCATTTTGAAACGGGCATTAAAAAAAAAGCTATGAACGGCCATACCCGTCATTTGAACGCATTTTGAAATTGGCATAAGAAAATAAAAAACAGAAATATGTAAAATATTTGCATTGTTTCATTATATATGACCTAGTTTTCATCCTATATTTTTCGTATACGTCGAGAACATTTTTCTTTCTTTCTGTTGGTTTTCATTCTACATTTTTCATATACGTCAAGAACATTTTTAATGCATGTTTAATATCTTTTAAATACTTGTTTAACATTTTTTCAAATGCTTGCTTTAACACTTTCTAAATACAAGATTGTCTTTGTTCACACACATTGTATATTTTCTGTAAACATTTTTCTTATACATGAGACAGAAATTTTTATACACAATTAACAATTTCAAGTGCTTGGTTAGAACTTTTTGAACACATAGTCAACATTTAAATATTTTTTAAATACAAGATTAATATTTTTAATACATGGTTAATATCTTTTATTTACACATTTTAACATTTTCAAATGCTTGATTTGCATTTTATATAATTGTTTAACATTTTTCTAAATGCTCGACTAACATTTTTAAATACATGATCAACTTTTTCCACACACATTGTATATTTTTGTACATATGGTAATCATTTTCTTTATACACATTTAAGATTTTCAAATGCTTGGTTGACATTTTTCAAGCGTTTTATGTGAAGTTTGTTTTTCAATATATATATATATATATATATATATATATATATATATATATATATATATATATATATAGAATAATTGGAAGTATAAATAATAAACAAAAGTAAAAAAAATGAGCCGCGGCCCACGGGCTGGTAGCTAGTTCGAATCACGTGGTGTGGTTTCTTTTTTGCTTTATTCACCTTTGTGGGATGGGTCCTTTTTTTCTTTGAGAGTGGCGTTTTGGATCTTAGATGTAGATACACCTATTATGAAATATGTATAGAAAAAATCACGTGTGTACATCTGGACATCCTATGTTCGCACACAAAATTTCGGTGAACAAGGGCATTTTTGTTGCATGTGTAAAAAAGATTAAAAATGGCTTGTGAATAGCTGTAATCAAGCATGGAAAATTGTCTTTTTTACACAAGCCACAAAAATGTCATTTTTAATCGAAAATTGGTGCACACACATATAGTGTCAGGATTTACACGCGGGATTTTTTCTCGATTTTTTGAACTTTTCAAAATATGTATTTAGACAATGGGTGTATATACACCTATGAGCCAAAGTGAATTTTCGCCTTTTTCTGCTTTATTCACCTTTGTGGGATGGGTCCCACATGTCATTTGTACTGTGTTAGTTGGCCCCGTCTGTAAACGTAGAACTAGTTTAGTCAACAAGTCAATCTATGGGCGGACTGACGCTACAACCGACACATAGGCCAAAATGACACGACACATAGGTAAAATTGATGATGTGGACGTCCAGTCATCCATGTTACAACACCATGACCATCTGGATTGGTCGTAATCAGCTACAAATAAGGCCGTCGACCACTGTTGTCTGCTTATGACCATTTTGAGTAAGGCAAATACGACTTTTTGACCAAAATAGTCACTATGGTTTATGGTTTCGACTCTCCTAAATAGGCCACAACCAATTGGATCAAAATGGTCATAGATTGATGACGATTTCTTCCATGGTCACTGCCAGAATGTCACAATTGAGCATATTTCTTGTAGTGGAAAGAGCTACTCCCTCCGTTCGATAATGTAGTTACAACATTTTTTTAAACTCAAACTTTTGAAACTTTGACCAAGTTTATAAAGAAATTACTTATATCGGCAATACCAAAGAGAAATGATAGTATGAAGTAAGTACATGTTGTGATGAATCTAATGATCGTTCCAGATGTAAATGTTTTTCTCCACATATACCTAGTCAAACTTTTCTGAGGTTTGACTTTTCAAAACATCCATATGCTTATGGACGTGACAGAGTCCCTGACGAGAGAGAGAGAGAGAGAGAGAGAGAGAGAGAGAGAGAGAGAGAGAAAAAGTGTGTGTGCGTGTGTGAAAGAGACATGGACAACACACGATAAAAGTGGAGAAAAAGTGTGTGTGTCTTATGCAAACATATCACACATGCAACTTTGACAACGAAGGCAAGGTGAGGAGATAGTGTGTGGTTGTTTGGAACCGAGAGAGGAAGGCCCCTAGCATGTGGCCAAGAGGGGTCTGACAAACAAGGGAGAGAGGTCGAGAGAGACATACTGAGAAAATGCAGACATGGGGAGGAGAGAGTGTATGTTTGTCATAGAGAGATTCCCTGGAGATCGTGATGGGACTACATGGGTGGGAGATCGAGTGACAAGGTGTGTGCGCGATAGAAGATGCCCCGAGAGATATCGATATAGACGTATGGATGGAAGGAGACAATACGTTTGTTCCTGATGGCTAGTAAGAGATAATCATACTTTGGAGGGGGGGAGTGCTTGCTCCTATGGCCCTGTTTGGATACTCTAACCCAGTTAGAGGTTAGAGTTAGATTCTAACCCTGAACTAACTCTAAGTAAAGAGGTGTTCGGATGGCAAGGTTAGATGGAGCGCTGATACTGCGAGGCACCTTCACAGGCGGTGCGAGAGGGAGGGAGGGAGGAGAGGACGAGAAGCCGAGGAAGTGAGGAGGATCTGCATGGGGAGGCGAGAGAAAAAGTGTTTATTAGTGGTCCCAGAAGAACTAACCCAAATAAGCACCTCTTGGATGGGTTAGTTTTTTGGATGGGTTAGATGCATCTAACCTAAACTAACCCTCTGTTTGGATCTTTTGGGTTAGTTGACTCCAAACTAACCCAAACTAACTCTAAGCCATGGATCCAAACAGAGCCTATGATGGAGTGAGGGATTATGGTACTTAGGGGGGTGCGTGTCACATGGAGAGAGAACAAGGCGGAGAGTGTTGGATGGGTCTATATGTATAGCCTTGGCGAGACATGTGTATGTGTGAACCAGGGAGATATAAGGCCCGTTTGGCTTGCGTCGTGAGCATCTTTTGCGTGGCCTGGTGTTGTGGCTAGATTTCATGCACGCTTGTTTGGTCGCTACCCTGTGAAAAAGAAAGCCCGCCTGGGCTGGGTTCCCTTGCACTTTAATTAGCCTGGCTGAACTCCAGACACTTCAAGTAGCCTGGCCCATGCGACCGATTTCGAACACCTGGCCATGCCTGGTCGTGCGGCCACGAGGCTAACAGCAACATGGGGATATTAGCATTAAATAATTGATGCATGGATTGATTGTTGGGACGTTGATGCTTTGCCTGGCCCAGGCATGAACCAAACGCTTCAGCACCACACAAGCCTGGACAGGCCGAAATATTTTACATCTCATGTCCACACCAGGCAGTACCGACCATCTAGGCATGAGGGTCAGGTCACGAACCAAACTGACCAATAAAGTTTGAGAGAGATTGAGGAGCCCCGATAAGGCCGAGTGGTGCGTCAGATAGCTGAGAGGGGGAAAGAGATATTCCATCCGCTCGATAATGTAGTGCATGTAAATATTTTAGAAGTCAAACTTTGGAAACTTTGAACAGGTTTACGCAAATCTTATTTATATCTACAATACCAAAGATACATCATACAAAACTACATCTCATGGTGAATCTAATGGTATATGTTTGCCGTACTAGATGTAATTATTTTTCTCCACGTACATTGTCAAACTTTGTGATGTTTGACTTTTCAATAAATCTATGTGCTATGGACGGAGGTGAGTGCCTCAATCGAGACAAATCAAGTGCGTGTGAAGGAGAATGAGTAAGTGTGCAAAAAGACTATGTTTGTGAAAGAGAAAGTGACAACAAACGATAAATTAGAGAGAGAGTGTGTTTTTTTGTTTCGTATGCGAACATATCACGCATGCATCTCCGAGATGGAAAAGCGAGGCGAGGAGGTACACGAAGATAGCTAGTGTGTGATTGTTTGCAGCGGAGAGAGACACCCCTATAGCACATGACCAATAGAGGTCTGGCCAACAAGGAAAAAAGGTCGAGAGGGACACATGGATGGCATGGGCGCATGGGGAGGGAGAGAGGGTGTGTTTGTGATAGAGATCCCTCGAGATCGTGAGGGACTATATGGGTGGGAGATCGAGGAGTGCGTCTTGCGATAGAAAGATGCCCGAGAGAAATCGAGATAGACCATGCACATGTTTGTGATGGAGACTAAGATTAGCTAGTCATATACATATAGGGGGACTGCGTGTGCCTACAATTGAGTGAGAGACCATCATACTTGGCTAGCTGGGCATGAGATTGTGTGTGTGTGTGTGCGTGTGAGATGGAGAGAGAACGATGGAGAGAGATAGAGTTTTAGATGGGCCTATCGAGTGCGAGTGAGATATGCATGTGTATGTGTGACCTAGGTGGATGGAGAGTTTGAGATAGGGGGAAGAGCTCCGAGACGACATAGTGGTGCACGAGAGAGTTACGGGCAAAGAGCCAAGGAATTTGTGTGCATACTATGAGTGCACCCAAGATATCTAGCTTGGACTAGCTAGAGTATCATACGTAGTGTGCGAGAGAGACCTATAGATGGTGTATATATGAATGCGGACTAGAAAGACCCCCCCATACACACACACACAGAGAGAGAGAGAGAGAGAGAGAGAAAGTGAGAGGGACCAACAAGGTTTTTGTGTCGGATGCGTGTGACAGAATTCAAGATTGTCGGCGAGAGAGTGAGAGAGAGAGAGAGAGAACATGAGTTCGGGAGAGGGGGAGGTCGCTTTTTATGCATCAAAGACTGATATAAACTTGCATTCAAATATTTAAATTGGAGACCATGTTGTCTGCAATCCGCACGTGAACGGATATATGCTTATATCAAACAAGTTCATTAATTTGACTTTCAACACGTTCATGGAGTACTATAATACTGTACAACATGCTACTCGATTGAGGTGTTCAATTTTGGATTTAGTTCACTATTTTGACCTACTGAACGAGCTAGTTCATTGAATCAAGATATTTCATTTTGGGTTTGATTCGCGTTTTTGAGTGGGTCAACTATTTGTCATATAATAAATCGCTAGCAACAATCATGTAAAAACACATTACTCCCGAGCATCATCTCTCCATCTAAAAAAGAAGTGGCAAGCTAATATTTCAAAATTTGATTCGAGTCGACTTGGTAAGGTCGACGTGGATGCCCGTTCTCCCAAAATTTGAACGAACCGTTAAACATCCTCTCTGCTCGGTGGAATTCGCCCGAGCAAATAAATGGGAGACGCGAAATTACCGTTCTATGTGGGATACGCATCAATTGGCCCGTTGTACATCGAGGGTAGGTCCGTAACTTCATCCAAGCGCGCCTTCTCCTCGGCCGAAATAACATGTGCCGAATAATTCATAAACGATGGTCGGCAAAACACGCTCTCCTCGCCCGAAATAGCTCGCGCCAACTACTTCAAAACACGCTCTCCTCGCCCGAATCCGCTCGCGCCCACTATAGTTCAAAACACGCCCTCCTCGCCCGAAATCGCTCCCGCCCACTATTTGGGGAGAAGCAAAGTTACTCTACTATCCCCGACCCTCAGTACACAGACCCAAGCCGAGAAGCCTATAGGCAAGGGTAGAACTGTAACTCCCCCTCACATTTCAGACAAATGCGTCCGTAAGACATGGTTCCACTCCTCCCAATCCCCCGCCCGCCCCCATTCATACCTCGTGGGCGCCAAATCACCTTCTCCCCGGGAAGCTCCCTTCTCCCGAGCCGCGAAACCTTAGCCCCACCTCCATGGCGCCTCCCACCGCACCAATTTCACAGCCGCCCTCCTCCCTAATGCCGGAGACGCTGTCCAATTGCTGTCGTGCACTGGGCCGTGTGCCTCTTACTCCGTGCTGCTGGTGCTGCCTCGACGACGGCCGCGTGAACTGCGTCGAGCCGATTCACCCCGTTGTTCACGGGCGCCGGTGCGTCTCCAACTTCGGATCCGTCCAGAGTCCTGGCGCTGCTTCCGCATAGCCGTCGACCGTTGCGACATCGCTCTTTCCCTGCCGCCGGTAACCACCGCAACCGCGCCGCCTCACCGACTCGGCAGCTGGACCTGCCTACTTCACCATGCCTCCAGATAGGTCGCACCCTCATCTGAAATCACTTTATTTAGGCGTTAGTTGTCTGAATTTTTATTCTGGGCCAATCGATTCCCAATGGGAAGCAGCACCCCTCGAGGCGGCGGAGCTCCTAGCTGTCGGTTGGCTGGTGTCTAACGTAAGGGCACGGGGCCGCAAGTTCGCCGCGGAAGCAGCGCTTAGAAGCCTATCTTTTATAGTTGCGTGGGTTGAAGGTACTGCCGCCGCCGGATCTGGATGACGGGGAGTCTTTGTGGATTGGCCCTGGGGCGGCGCAACCACGGCAGTGCGGTGTGGCGGGGAGCGGGGTTTTGGACGGGGCCACAGACGGCGGAGGCAGGCTGCTCTGCCGTTGGTCGCAGCCTCTTCGGGGAAGATTCCGAACAGTGTCAGCCGGGAGGCACAAGACGGCCATCAAGCCATCCCGCGTAGATTGGACAGTACCAAAATAAAATAAAATCGTGTGACCCCAATTTAGTCTTCAGTCAACAGACGTGTGACCACTCTCGTACCTTGCTGTTGATCTCTTAGTGTATTTCTTCGGATCAAAGAAATATGTCGTTCTTAACTTTATGCGTTATCTGCATCTTCAGACACACCGTCTTCCGACTCACCGCAGCTGCTCCAACAAGGAAGCATACACCGAAGGGAGCTACAGTCCCCACTCAACAGTTCCCTGCATCGAATGCGCGTGCCCGACATGGACAACCACAACAACTGCAGGGCCATCGACAAGTCAGCACATGATGCTCACTCCTATGGATGGCAACTAGATAGGTTGTACCCTCATCTTACTTGCGTGCAACATTTATGGCTTTGTTATTCATCTAAGCACAGAAAATAGATCATCACATTTCACGTATATTCATGCTGATCTCTTACGGGTCTTGTTCAGGAGTTCACGCTATTCCATAGTTCAGCTAAGATACTTGTTTTTTAGGTAACGCTGTTCCATAGTTATCATGCATCAGCCAATGCTATCCCACAGGCTGGTGATTATAGTATTATACCACTTCTACTATTACCTATGTTGTTCTTTAATACTTTTGTGTGTCATCTAGTTAATCTCGAGTACAAACGATACATATTCTGTAGCTTTCATCTGTGTTCTCCCTTTAGTTTATGAGACCTGTTGCTGCTAGTTAACCCCAGTCCGACTATTTATGTCGTCTCCTACAGGCACTCATTTACATAAATATAACTACTAGTTGTCTTCCATGCATGTCAGATATAATTGCACACACTGATATATCCACAAGAACCTCACAGAGCAATGTAAAGGCCAATAAACTTGACGTCAATGATAGCCAATATGATGGAACATGTAAAGGCAGTTCTTCAGAAGACTTGCAGAAAGATGATGAATCCTCTTCACCCCACAAGGTCCTTGCTCTAACTTGGCGTGTGATATGGGTACAACATGCATATAATGTCCTGGAGGTATCTACTCTGTTGCAATGCCATGTGCTTAGCATGCTGATCATGCATGTAAATATGTCAGCCTTCCTGTTTTTCAGTACCTATTCCATTCATGATAACATGTTTTCAAATTCAAATCTTGTCATTCTACTCTATCGCAATGCCATCTGCTTAATTTGGACATCATGCCTCTGAATATCTTATGCATTGTTATTCATCGAGATATACTTCTTCATCATACGCCATACCATGTTTTTTACATTGAAGTGTTGTTCTAGTGCTCTGTTGCAATGCCATCTTATTTTCCCAATCATACGTGTATGTTGCTTTGGTTATTTCTGTACGTATTCCGCTAGGATATATTTTACATTCAACTAGTTTTTTTGCTGTGTTGTCTGTCGTATCCTAGCTCTTACACCATACTCCCTCCGTCCGGATTACATGTTGCGAAATGGATAAAAAGGATGTATCTAGAACTGAAATCGCCTAGACCCATCAATTTTTCCGGATGGAGGAATACGTTTCAATATGTCATGCCTTTCTATTCTTGATTACCTATTCCATCTCTCTCCATGCATGTTTTATAATTAAAGCACCATTCTTCTATACAAGGCTTGCAAGGGAAGGCGACTATGTTAGAATCTGAAGGGTTACAAACAAGGCCTTTGCAAAAGATCCAAACGCCAGGAGATAATAAACCAACTCCAGTTTTTATAGATACTGCACCAGCACAGAGAAACCCAACTCCTACTGATAATAAGCAGATTCCACTAGTCAAAGAACTAGTCCGCTCTAGTCGAGCAAAAATATGTCAACTCAATTCTAAGAAGCGTGTGCGTATCCTTGCATCATGAAATTTTATAGCATGCTGATCATATTTTCTACATGTTTCTTACCCATCTCTCTTTTAGAAAATAAGCTTAACATATAGAAGAATTTCTGCAATGGTATCATTTATGAGGAAAGATTCTTGTAGGAATTCTTTGTGCTCCAATGTATATGTAAGTACCTGTTGTATATCACTATATTTTTACATCAGCATGTATATTGTTAATCGGCGTGAATCCAACCTTTATCTGATATAAATTTAGTTGTAGCAAAATGTATGATTAAAGGCCACAATGTTGATTTTTGTAAGGAAAACTGCCTGGTAGTTTTGCATCCTGAGTTGCATGAGTGTACTATCTCATATCGGTGGGTTTGAATACTTTGGTTCTGCAGTGGGTTTTTCAGTGTTTTTTTCTTGTGTTGTCTGCCGTATCCCTAGCTCTTACATCATACTCCCTCCGTCCGGATTAAATGTCACAGAAATGGATAAAACTGGATGTATCTAGAACTGAAATACGCCTAGACCCGTCCATTTATTTCCGGATGGAGGGAATACATGTCAATATGTCATGCCTTTCTATTCTTTAGTACCTATTCCATCTCTGCTGTAGCATGTTTTATAACTGAATCACCATTCTTCTATATAAGGAATGCAAGGGGAAGACGGCTCTGTTAGAATTTGAAGGGTTACAAACCAGGTCTTTGCAAAAGATCCAAACGCCAGGAGATAATAAACCAACTCCATTTTTCATAGATACTGCTCCAGCACAGAGAAACCCAACTCCCACTAATAATAAGCAGATTACAGTGGCCAAAGAACTAGTCCGCTTCAGTCCAGTAAAAGAATGTCAACTCCATTCTAAGAAGCGTGTGCGTATCCTCGCATCATGACATTTTATAGCATTCTGATCATATTTTCTACATGTTTCTTACCCATCTCTCTTTTAGAAAATAAGGTTAAACGATAGAAGACTTCCTCCATTGGGATCGTATTCGAGGAAAATATCTTATGGAATTCCTGTGCTCCAATCTGATGTAAGTACTGTTGTATATCACTATATTTTACATCAACATGTATTTTGTTAATCGGCGTGAATCTAACCTTTATCTGATCTAAAATTAGTTGTAGCAAAATGTTAAAGGCACCAATGTTGATTTTTGTAAGGAAAACTGCCTGGTAGTTTTGCATACTGAGCTGCATGAATGTACTATCGCATATCACGCACATTACTGAATTGTAGTGCTTCTCTGGTTGCCCATTCATTCATTGTGTCAATGTTTCTTTCGTACTACCTTACCTGGCTGATGATAGCTGTGCCATTGTGTTAATTTGGTGTAGGCTACTTGCCCAAACGTTCATTGTGTCAATGTTGCTTTCCTATTATCTGACTTCGCCAATGATAGCAATGCTAGTGTGTTAATTTTGTGAAGGCTGCTGAAGATAAGAAGACAAACTCTGAAAACAGCAAGGCTACCCCATTGTTTCTTTCCAGTAAATCTAGGCCAGGTAATATGGCAAGAACTCATGATTAATCTGTTTGGTTCCCGTCCTAATTTATGTTATGATGCAATGGTCGAGACACTCTCCACTATCAATAATACAAGCCTGCCAAAATCGCCATCTGAATCTGTTCAGTATCCTCTGTCTCGAATGCAACAGAATAAATGTATGTTTGTGAACCAATTAATGGCTGAAGCAATGATGGAAATGGTGGATGAATCAGAGGTGCAGAGTTGTGCGACACAACTACTGATCAATGTTTTCAGAGACAGTGTAGCAAAGCAGAAAGAACTTGCCCACATGCTTATGGGCGTCATCAGTGCTGAGGTTGCAGATTGTGACTTTGTAGATGGTTAGGTTCTGCTCATTTATTTGCACTGGCATCAATCATTGATTGCCTAGTGGATGTAATTTTCTTTAATATATGCTGGATGTGCAACGTTATTCCCTGTATGTCGTACCTTTGCATGATCGGTTTTGGTCCTGTGCATAATTGCTCGTCGTAATGGGCTCAAATTATCTAATTTGGCCTAAAGACATGTCTGAACTTTAGTGGGCCCATTAAGTTAATGGGCGTTACTAGGTCGAAGTTAATGGTCGGCCCTCTTACCTCCCGGTAGATTAACAGGCCGACATCGAAGCGGCAACAGGTGGCCCCAGTTTATTTCACGGGCCGTTAACGAGCCGTTACTAAGTTTGGGCTACATATGGCCCAACTATCTGTAGGCCTTTAGCAGGCGAAAGACAATGGGCTTGTCTTGGACCATGAAGACCATGGGCGCTAAGAGGCCGAAAGTCAGGTCGTACTGTAAATGGCCCAACTCTGTTGTGGGCCTTTAGCAGGCCGAAAGAGAAACCTGGCTCGTATTGGACCATGAAGGGCATGGGCCGTTAAAGGGCCAAAACTAAGGTCCGACTACAAATGGTCCAACTCATTTATGGTCCGTTAACAGGCTACCCCCGCCCGCACCCGTGCTTTCTCGCTACTACACATGTCACACCATTCCCCCTGTCCCACACACACGCACTCGATGTCTCTTCCAAATAGTCTGCTCCCCCCGCCCGCACCCGTGCTATCTCGCTACTACACATGTCACACCATTCCCCCTTCCCTTATACTAGGTTTACATCATCAGTGGTCTCTCTACTCCACATACACTCTCTCCTTGTCACACACAAACGCGTGCACAAACACCCACAGACACGCACAAACACCCATTTATCTGGATCCTCATCTCTCCCCATGTCCGCATGTGTATCTCACACACTCACTCTCTAATCATGTATATATGTCTCCACGTTACACAACACAAAGCCCCATGTACATGTCTCTCTCTATCCTCCACACACATAGACACAAAGAATCTTTTATCATTGCCTCAGTCTCTAACATATCGCACGCGCATACTGTCTCTCTCTCTCTCTCGCAAACACGCTCAACAAGGGTTTCCCCGTGAATAACTTACCGTCTACTCATCAACAGTCATGGCAGTACAGTGAACACGAGACGTGAAAAAGAATAAATCTACACGTGCTTAGACCACCTAGTATGACTACTAGGACAAGAGCAAGCCAAAAAAGCGCGCGCCGTCACCCCTCCTTGTCGTGACGGGAAAATATTTGTTTTACGGTCGAGAAGTCATTGTGCTAAGGCCCCACATGCCGAGGCGTTTAATAGAATGTAGATGCTAGTTTACGGAAGCAAGTATCGATAATACGTTTGTATCTCCATACTTATATTTCTTCTTTTATAAAAACCGAGTTGGTGATGATGGTGCGTGTGCCATCTTGCAATATAGACCGTCGATCTATATCGGCGGATGGAAATTAAACTAAAAGATACCGCACCCTCTCCACATTTGTAGACAAGGCCTTCCCTCGTTCATCCTTATCTCCAACAAACCTCATTGTTGAGCAATTAAGAAAGGAAGCCTCTGGAACAAACTGGCCTAGTGGCATGCTTGAGGCGTCGTCAATCCCCATGCATCCGCTCAGTCCGACCACCAACCACCACCACACCCAACTCCTCTTCACCTTATCTCATATTTCTCGAGATATCATTAGTTTTTACACATGGGATTACTCCCACAAGGGTCAATCACAACAAGTGTTTTTTTATAAAAAAATGCATCTTGATGTTCAGTTAATGCACGGATCTTGCTGGTACTCCTACACAATACTAAGTTGGTGATCTTTGGTGTATACGCCATCCGTCGTTTCTGACCATTAGATCTACATCTAACGATTGTGAGGTAAGTTGTTGCCTTTTCTCACCAACATCCCACTTGTCTAACAATTTGCAGAAAAACCCATAATTAGTATCTTAAAACCAACCACATCCCTCCCTGACCTCACCAAAACAGCCCAAGGAATATATTATAATTGAAACATATAGACATATGTATATCAAAATTAGGGTGTTTTGTACCAAGTTTGTGAATAAGTATTATTCTAATTATGATTCCTTGCAACGGACATGAACATTGCTAGTATTTCCAACCATGTATTTTTTTCTAGTATTCCATAGTTTCGAGTTTTCCATCAAGATATTAGTCACTCATGGTTGATATTTACTTTCAATCATGTACACATATGCACTATGTAACTAGCCTTGCTTATTGGCTTACAAAGCTTAACTTTCACTAACACTTACAATATGTAGAGTATTTAACAAAAAACTACCACTTTCAACTAGCCCTAGGAAGAATCTATTGTACAAAAAATAGCAAAAACATACCCAAAATTTCTTAATCCACGCCAAAAACTACTACTACCTCCGTTTCAGTTTACATGTCTTGCGCGTATACCTAGGTTGTCAATTTTATCACCCTAATATAAACTATATAGCACAAAAAATATACCTTTTGAAAGTAGAAACTCCATAGTTTATGTTGGTATGTTTTTTGTAATATATGACTTGTATTAGGTTGGTCAAATTGATGACCTAGGGGTACGCGCACGCCATGTAAACTGAGAGAGAGGTAGTACTACCTAGTACTCCTACCGATTAGGTTCGTTTAAACCCATTTATGACTGGGTTGGCCCACACGTCTCGTCTTGTGAGGCAGCTTAAACCAACACATTTTGTTTGACCGTTGACACGAGGGACCCACATCGACCTTCTATCCTGTTATTCCCCTCAAATCATTATTTTTCCTGAACATTACTTCAAACAGTACTGATGCGGTTTTCGTCGGTGGCGCCGGTGATGGCGAGTTGGCTGCCGCTCCGTCAGACGGGCGGACGCCGCGCTGGCCTCCGCCGCGGGTTGGCAGGCTGGCCCGAGCGTGACTCACGAGCGAGCAAGCCGCCGCGCTGGCCTTCACTCGAGCCAGATGGCTGGCCTGAGCGCGGCGCGCGCGAGCAAGCCACCGCACAGCCGTGCCAATCTAGCTAACAAACCATGCAGACAAGCTGGTGGACGGACCTATCTTGGCTAGCTAGCGGCCGCGAGTGTCGGACGGAGCTGGCATCCGGGCTGCCGCAACATGGGCTCCGCACCGCCGGCGGTTTTGACCTCGCCTTCTGCCGGTGGCGGTAGCCGCGTCCCATGGCCGAGGATGACTAGGTGTACGGGCCGGAGGTAGGAGGTCACTCGAGGATTTTGGTTGGTAAGAGCATGTACAATGGTTGATAAGGTAGTCTTATCTTAAGTCTGCCACGTATGCAAGTGGTAGTAGTTTCTTGGCATTTTAGTGGTTTCTTACATTATTAGGGGTTTTTTGTAAGGAACAATGTACGTACAACTAGCGACAAAAGGCGATTCTAGGTTGCGTTGTACTCCAACGAGTACTACTAGTGGTCGCGAGTGTATACCTTGTTTTGTGGGTTCGATCGGCCGAGCATACGGCTGCCTTTAAAAAATAGTACTAGTACTACACTGTGCTGCGAGCCAATATTTTACACGGGTAGTTTGAGTTTTGAAGTCAAACGGACGTGTGGCCGCACAATCTGAGTGCACTGGACAGCCTAGCCACGTGAACGGGTTTTCCTTCCCAGCATCACGTGGCTCGTGTGCTCGCCCTAGCCGCACCTCGCTTGCAGCTTCCTCATCAGCTAGTAGTAGCATATTTAAACTAGCGCCTCCCAATTAAGCCCGAGGAGCCGGAAAAGCCTGGCGGGGCATTGGGAACTGTGCAATATGGCTCTGTACTCTATGTAAAGTGTTGTACTACTAGTACTCTACAGCTTGTGGCGTTGCACGCATGGACTTCACTCCATTATTGGCTCTACTATAAAAGAAATTCCTCTTGACGTGTTCTTTTTAAAACGGAGGCAAAAGCTTTGCTTCATCTCATTCATGAAGAAGGAACTACTAACAAAGTTCGATGAGATCCATTACACCTCCACAAATGGAAGCGAAAAGCCTAGTCTCGCTGTATCAAATAACTCAAATGTTCTGCCCTCGCATACCGCAGTAACCGTCGCTGGTAAATAGGCTGCTAGTGTGTGCATGAGAGGAGCGGCTGAGTAAGCCAGCTACTCCTACATGAGAGGAGCGGCTGAATATAGCACTGAGAGTAACCACTAGGCCACTACGCAGGTGTAATTCCCCTGCATTGATAGTACATCGATGGTTCTAGAGAACAGTAGTACCCTCCACTTCCAATTGTAGCTCCTTGGCCCTGAGATTCAAGAGTTCAAAACTGGTGCACTATACTAGACTAGACTAGGCTAGAAGTACAGTACATCGCACTAATACTCGTAGTTGATAAAAGTAGTACTGGTACTGCTACAGTACGAGTACGTACTCCTCCGTCACGTAATGTAAGATGTTTTTTGACACTAGTTGGCGTGTACAAAAAATGGCAAAAACATACCCAAAATTTCTTAATCCACGCCAAAAACTACTATCTAGTGCCAAAAATTTCTCACTAGTGCTATTATTTACAGTATAATGCAATCCCATAACGTTCCATAATGCTAGTACTAGTAGTAAATAATAGCCTCACCCCTTCGTTGAGGAACGATCTACAGTTGGAAGGGACGAGGCCCTGCGGTTACTACGCTCTTATCTCCTCCCCGCCAGTTCCCCTCCCCCCGAAGAGAAGGCACTTCGTCGCTGCTCCCATGGATTCGCCAAACGGTTCTCCTCCTCGTCGGGGCTAGGAGACCTTGGACGATGATCCTCTGGGAGAAATCGCACGTCGCTCCGACGTCCTCACCGCCGCAAGACTCGGTGCTTCCTGCACCAACTTTTTCAAGACGATGCTTAAACAGGTTTGGGAAAAGGCCATGCTTGTTGGTCTTCCATGCGTCCTCGAGGAGAAGGTTCTTGTATGGGACAATCCTTCGAACAGTCCACCGCTCCCTAGCCATGGTTGCATGTTGACTCCGATAGAGTTGCCGGCGTTGAGAGGTAGTCGGATTTTGTCCGATGAGCAGGTCGATAATGGAGTTTGATCATGTAGTACTTAGTTATTCCATTTCCATCCGTAATTTCCCGCTGCCCACCGTCTTATATATAGGTGCGGGTCGGTGCCAGCGAAGATTGGCTTGCATACCTCGGCGGATACCACCATCATTTTGCACAACATCCACAGCGGTGCGGCCGTTCGGTAGACCCTTCTCCACCATTGGGATCGGCCTTCCGGACTGGCTGGGCTTGAATACGTATGATGATGCCTACATGAGATTGAAGAAGATCGCAATTGCGGACCCGCCGACAAAGCGACGCAGCTATGACGATTACTATCTCATCGCGGTGTTCGACATAAGGATTGCCATCAATGCAAGACGCGGTAACGGCAGAGGCTGGCGCATGTTGGCGGCGGCAGATTTGTACCCCTACACGTTCGAAGACACCGTGCGCCATCTAGGCCGCATCTTCGCGGTGACAAGCCAGGGGACTTGTTTCATCTAGTTGCCATCCTACGGTGAATGCACAAACCATCATTTGCATCCCTAACGGTACTCCATTATTTTGCAGGGACCAGTCATCCCCCGATCAAAATAAGATCGCCGATCCTGGATGTGCATTTGCATCCGCAATTCGGTCTAACCTGGAACCTTGTAGCTGACTTTGGCATATTGGGATCAACTATCTTAGCAGTCGTTACCCATGGTACCACTGATGTGCAACATGGTCACACAATCTACCACGATCGGACCGTCACCATCTACCCAGGTATTCCATTTTCTAACCCTCTCGCCTTCTCTTTCATTGTTGTACTAGTAGTATACTTAGTACTACTAGTAGGAGTACTTTTTACCTTGGAGGACGCGTATAGCTAGCTGGGCCCTTGAAGACTTGAACCCACTAGCCGCCACCATTTTTGTTTTTCCATGTCTTACTATCTCATCCATGTAGCCAAGAGTGGCTATATATAATAAGTCGGTTATTTTACTTCCTCTATACCGGAGTAGTACTATTTGTTGCATAGTATTACTGACCGCCATATTTGAGCACATCATTATTATGCATGGACCTTGACTATGTACGTCAGCATGTGTCCAGATCTGGGATGCCGCATGTACCGGATGAGCGGCGCCGAGTTCGACCCCGTGATGCTACGTGGGTGCGAGAACACTCTTGGAAGTACTCGCTTTTCATCGGGATAGCTACCCCATTGTGAAGCGGATGCCACCTTCCGTGCACGACACGGAAGGCCTGCCGCTCATGAAGCATGGTTGTGTCTTCATTGCGCACCGCCGGATGAACGAGATGCTGGGACACGCTATCCCTGATGTATGCCACTTCAGCTTGGATGAGTCTCCATCGTGTGGAACCGGACTAGAAACCTGCGACAATGATTCCGTTGCCCACCGCTATGGATCGTGTCATCCATGAAGAACACACAGGGACTGGAACCGGAGGAGGACATGCATGTAGCCCATCTATAGCGTGTAAGTGGAGTACGGTAATTGTGAGCAGTAGCGCTGTGAATATATGTAGACTAGTCGTGCACAAATTTATCACATGAATTGGATATGAACTTGTGTGGCATACTGGCATTTATCCTTTAGAATTTATTACTAGTAAATGTGTTATGTGTACGTGCAACTTGTTTGGTTGTTGCACGGGCTCCAACACGCTCTTTGAGAAAAAAAGGTGGCACAGCTTTGGATATACGTGACGTGGCGGCATCATACAGTAGCATCGTTCTCTATAGTTGTAGTACACTCCTACTAGGATGACAACTCCTATAAAACCTTGCGCTTGGCTCTTTGCCTCTTCGGGAGGTTCAACAGTTCGTACTCGTGTGAACCTTGCACTTGCCTCTTCGCCTCTTCGGAAGGTCCAACAATGATGATACTACAGTACAATATGCGTCTGGCAATCTGACACCGATTGAACTGCTGCACGTTCACCGCGAGGGCGAGGGCAAGGGCGAGGGAGAGGGCGCTGTAGTCAAAACCCTCTCCTCGTCCTGCGAACCACCGCGCGCGTGGGCGAGGGAGAGGCGTAGTAAGCAAGCTTCTCCTCGTTCGACGAGTTGACGGGACACATCAAAGCAGTACTAGTACTAGTAGTAGTCCATAGTGCGTCCTTTCCGATTAATATGGCTTAATTTGAAACAAGAAAAATACACTGGCGGTCAACGTATGTAACAAATACGCTCTTTACGATCACTATATATAGTTTTGCGTCGATTATACGATCACTAGCTCATCGTAGAGCACCGTATTGCACCCTCTTGACCGCCACATAGTCGACGTGGCACTTTGTTGATGGTTAAATCGTCACCTGGTTTACGGATCCCACACATCGGTTGGCGAACAAAGAAATCAGTTAAACATAACTTACGCAGGCGCCACACGAGTCCAACCTTGCACCGAACCGCCCTGGCTATGTATGTGAGTGCATGCACGTGTCCTCCTCGGCCTTCCAACAAAGAGTCTACATCGGCTATAAAACAAAGAGTGTAGTAGTACATGATGTACATCTACACTTCAATGCATTTAGCCTTTAATCTAAATCGATATTAATTGACTAATGCACCAACTTGTGCTGTAGGTATAGTCTACATGTCTATCATAATTACAGCATACAACGGCCTTCATTTAATCTTATTATCTCAATGGTCGCATGCACACATAAGTCTGCTACTTTTGGGCGTTAATTATACCCTGGTCGATGTGTAAATCTCTAAATGTACAGTCTTTCACGAGCGTAGGGAGTAGGTTGAGCACTTGAGCGTGGCGTGTGTGTTGCGTCGTGTCTGTGTGCCGCATGGGGTGCGTGAGTGTTGCGTGCGTCCATGTGGAGTACGTGTGAGTGTTGCATTTTGCATGCATGCATGCATGCATGGGGCTTACTCCCTCCCATTGACATGTTCATATTTCAAACTTCCTCTGTTCCCTCCATATGGTGATACTCCCTCTGTTCCCAAATACTCCAGTTAGAGCCCAACGCCTTGCTCGGCTTCAGTTAGAGCCCAACGCCTCGCTCGGCTTCAGTTAGAGCCCAACGCCTCGCACACACGCGCGTACGTACGAGAGAAACGCGCATCGCTCCGCCCCCGACCTCCCACAGTAACCGGCAACTCCCCGAAATTTTCCTCCCCCTCGCTTCTACCATGGTTTTTCCGTCATGGACGGCCCAAGGAATGTCATGCAGCTGCGTCTCCGGCCCGCCCAGGACGAAAAGCCCATTTTCTGTCATGATTTTTTGTCATAGAAGTAGGAGCCCACCACATCTATGATGATACCAGGTTTTCTCACAATTATCGTCATAGACGTGTCATATGTATGACAGAAAAAAAATTCATTCGGCCCAAAATGTCACGGATGTGTCTTTTTTTTGTAGTGGCAGCTAGAATCGTTCATACTGACTAAGTTGACAAATCCCTCCATCCCCGTCAACTTAGTGGGCCCACAAGTCAGCCTCCCACCAAGATGGGTCCCAGCTAGCAGCGGGAGTATTCATTTTTTCTGCTTAATAAGGAGGCACTTCCGGTGGGTCCGGTGACAATGGGGAACGTTTTTTCACAATCGGTGGCCCGCCAGGTGGGTCCCAGCAGTCAGGGGGCAAATGTTTTTTCCCAAAATATGGTGGCCCGTCTAGTGGGTCCTTGCTGTCAGTTGGAGGAATCATTATTTTCCGCGTAATAAGGAGGCACTTACTTGCTGCGGCCGTGGACCCAGCTGTCATACTCTCCACGTACAGTATACTTCCGATGGAAGTCGTGCCTTGACCATGTTGACCACGCCGCGTTCCGTTGCATGCATGCGTCCATGGGCGTGGTGCGTCCCCACTGTCAGCCTCTCACGTACATTCATCTTCCGACGACTCTCGGTTGTTGACCACGTTGACCACACCATGCGGCGCGCTGGTGGAATGACCGGAGATGGCGAAGGCGTGGCGATGGAGTGGCGAGATGGAAGGTGGGAAACTTCTTTGGTTGGTGCGGCGGCACAGCCGCGGTGCCGCCCATGGGAGACAGGAGCAAGAACAGAGGTTGAAGAAGGAGCACGGCTGTTGGATTAACATCCAACAGTCCAGCTGCTAGAATCATTTGTTGTTTAAGTTGACAAAGCCGTGCGTACACGTCCTCTTAGTAGGCCCACAATTCAGCCACCAAATATGACGGGTCCCAGCTGTCAACGGGATGAATATTTTTTTTTGCAAAACAAGGAGGCACTTCCTTCCGTCCGAAGATATAGCCGGTGGGTACCAGCTGTCAGGTGGAGGAAACATTTTTTTTAGCTTAATAAGAAGGAACTTTCCTTGGGTGCAACCATGGACCTCGTGGGTCCCAGCCATCAGGCTCTCCACGTACAGTCCTCTTCCGATGACTCTCGTTTGTTGACCACGCCACATCGAGCACAGCAAGGCGGTGGACAACGACGAGGCCCCGGACGGGAACGACTCGGAGATGGGAAGACGCAGCAGTGGAGTTGCAGATTGAGAGGAGGAGAAGGGTTATAACTGGTTTTGTTGCGGCATGGGGCTGTAGTCTGTGGAGAATAACATGAGATGTCGAGGGGTGGAGGGATAGCCTGGCCGGCGGTGGGGTAGCGCAGCGGCGATGCGTGCTAAGCGAGCCGCTTAGCCGCGGAGGCGGACCAGCGGTCCAGCGACGCTGGAGGAAGAAGACGAGAGATTGAAGGTGCATGCCGGCCGTTGGATATAAATCCAATGGCTGTGAATGACACAATCATTTGTTGACCAAGTTGACAACGCCCTGCGTAGGCTTCGACCTATTGGCCCACACGTCAGCTTGCAAAAATGTGGCATATATTTAACCCATGTTTTCTAGAATGTACAGTCCATTTGCTGGGCTTGGTGAACAAATAATTTCGCCTCAATCAGGCCCATTTATATTTTCTAAGAAATCCCAGCCCATTTGCACTTCCTTGAAACACACGTATTAGGTGGGCTCGTTATATATCTAATGTTATGTTAGAAGGAGCAATTAATATCAAAGAATAAACCAGAGAGGCACATTATATATATATATATATATATATAATTAACAAATTAGCGAGTTATTGCTCAAAATAAAAATGAGCGTTATTATTAAATTGGTCCTTAAAATCTTCGCAAGCTTTTATGCATAATCACTAGGATTTTCCTTGCACGTTAGTCAAAAACAACCAGGATTTTCCTTGCCAACTTCGTTAAACATTTACTTTTATAAGTTAATAACACGTGGGATGTTTTTATAATGTATATATAAGTCTCTATAAAATATACGATAATAGTAATAATATAAAACTATATAATGTGGTTAGAAGGGAAAACATAAATTGGACATAGCATTATTATTCTTATATATAGATAAATAGAACAGAGACCTGCGTTTTATACCCCACCGTAGGCATACTAACAAGTTCACACACAAATACAACAGAAAAGGTAAACATTCGTATCAAACTCAGGTTCATAGGACACGTTCATATTCATAGCCAACATTCACTATAAACAACTCAAAAGATTCATATATACACAAGCTCAGAATATCTATGCATCCAAATGATTGATAGATCACACGACAATATTCATACATAATTCACAAAAAAATTCAGATATACACATGTTCAGTATGTTTATGCATCCAAATGATTGAGATCACAGCCAATATGATCCATGGAAGAACTTTAATTACCTAGGTGCAGATTGGTAAATGATGTTCAATCGGAGGTACTTCTTGCTAAAATTAGTTCTTATGCGAGTAAACTTTCGAGTACATAAGAGGCAGCAGACAATCTGAACTTTGCTTGTAGGTTTATCCTCAAATAGTGGCCTCGTGCGAGGGAGGTTTGAGCAACTTGGCCACTACTTTCATCCAACTAGTTTACTAGCTCATCTTGGTCCTGTATCTCACCAAAATTCTACATTGCAGACGAGAAAGGAGGCGGTTGAGAAAATGAACCACCCAAATTTTTTGTGCAGTTCAACTGAAAATGAGCATCCTTGGCGTGTAGACTGATTAAGTGCCGATGAATATCTGCGTCAACCAACTTATGGAATCTTTAGACTCCATGCCATATAGTTCGCTACCATATGTGCCGATAACCAAAAGGCACAAGTTGGGACCAAAAAACTGGACTGCGTTTTTGGGCTATGCACCAAGAAATATTTTTGGCGTTCACTCTCCTAATACTTGGAGTTTGACAATAGGTTGGCCTTGATTGATAATCGAATGAATATAGGCACTTCTTCTTATCAACATCGATGCTTATGCGAGTGAACTTTGGAGTACATAGCAGCAGCATAAGTACTGTCCATCGATCATTTTGTGCAGTTCTCTGAAATCACCCGATGTGATGATTTGCTGCGAGTTCGGGCTCCAAATTACTCCTTTATGAAATCGGCAAACAATAGCACAATACCAAATTACCAATACATATGACAGGCACAATAATCGGGATAAAAACAGTACCAACCTGTGAGGTAGCATATCAATTACTATTTCCTTTATTTGGAAGCGAGATAAATAGCGGTAATGACAAAGGAAGAAAGCAAGCCGAGATTAGCGGTGACGAGGAAAGGACGGAAGCTGTCGAGGCAATGAAGCACCCACAGTTTTTGTGCAGTTCCACCAAAATCAAGCATCCCTGTTGGCACATATATTGAGAGAGTGAGATTACAGTAATAGTGGGACTAGTTGATGAAACATACACTAACAAATAGAAGCACCCTCATTATCTTAATGGGTAAAGTTAGCAACATAGTAGTCTTGCTTAAAGAGAGGTATTAGTCTAATTAATCAGTGCCAATTAGCTCAAAACTCAATGCATTGACATTTATCATAGGTTGCAAAACTTTTACGTGCAAAGATAAAGGAGTTTCTCATGACAGTAGCACGATACAAATAGAGATGATAGCAAACTAATATGGATGAAGGCCTTAGGCCCGTACCAACCTGAGAAAAAAGCTTATTCATGTAGTCCCATAAGAGATGATAAAGCACTCACTGGAATCACACAATAGTATATATGTTTCTGCACTTCAAATGTATGGTTGAAATCACTCTTGTTTACCAGTGTTGAGATTATATCGAAAGATTATCAAGAACTTCCAACAGAGTTAAAGCACTAGATGGGATACATTTCATTGTATTGTCTTGTGTAGTTCCACTAAAATGTATGATTGGCACAACATGATCCCTGTTTGCACAAGTAGGAACAAGGTGAAACCTTCATTAGCTTGGTGAGAAAGGCTAGGAAGACGTTAGCATATTACTCAGATAGTAGCATCACATTCATGATGGACAATACACAAAACATTGCCTCATTGAACCAATGGCAATAAATTGACAGGCAAAACAATAGCACTATTATGTCATGACACTAATAATATTCCCTCCCTGCTCCACCACATGATTCACTTCCATAGACAAACATACACACGTACATGATTCAGCATAGGGTCCTACTAAAGATTTGTTTAACTCCAACAGGAAAATTAGGCAATAATAAATTAGTGGTACTTAAGTCCTCATAATTAATTAAGTGAGACAACAGAAGTGGAAGGGCTCCCTGGAGGATCGTCTCACATGTAAGGTAGTCGTTGCCGGGGTCCTTGAATGGCCTCGATCGAGGCCTCACAGCTTCAACAAGATCGCCTTAGCCTTTGTTTATTCTTCTTCTTCTTCCTCTTCATGCTCTGTTTCTCTTTCTCCTCACCAGTTGGTGAAACCAAGTACATGATTGGCCTTCTAATTCATAATTGGTTTTGTCAGTGAGGGAGTACAAGTGTACTAGTAAAAAATAGCACTATTTTCTCATGGCAGTCAGAAAATAGAGATGAACACATGCATTAAATATCATTCTTACCTAAAGGAAGGTCATGGCGCCAATATGGATGATGAGGATTGGAACACAGATCTCCCTTTGTGCAGTTCCACAGAAATGAACCAACTGTTCCATTCTGACATTCCAGTTAAATAGCACAAAAGTCACTCCTTTTAAGAAGAGTTTGTGCAGTGCACCAAAAGGTCACAACAGCAACCAGGTGAATTGGATATCCCTGTTTGCACAAAAAGTTCAGAGGAAACGGTCAGAGTCTCAAACAATTACAGGCAAAAACATTTGGCTAAACTTGTCATGGCTTATAAAGGTGGCATGGCTTAATTTTTACCAGGGACATTAGATTAAGAACAGCTAAATATTTGGTATCAGGGCATGGGACAGTGGGTGCACCAGCAGTCCAGTGGGGCATAAAGTGGTGATTCATAGTTTGTTGCCCCGAGAAACAAACATCCAAGAAACATATCTGGGTTGGTCCCATTTTTGTTCACTCTAGCCACCTACTCCTATGTGTGGATAGCAAATCTTGTGCTGGTCATACCACTGTGTACAGTGTTACCCCTATATTTCCCTTTTCGACCAAGAGACCGGTTGGATGACCAGTCTGTACTACTTTCACCCCCTTTCCTTCCTATTTGTATCAAGTCCAATGTACATACTAAATTCCCCCACCCCCACTTTATTTCTTGTTTGAACCAACTACTGCCTCCGTCCGGAATTACTTGTCATCAAAATGGATGTGTCTACAACTAAAATACATCTAGATACATCCATTTCAATGACAAGTATTTTCGGACGGAGGGAGTACAAGATTCGCCTCCATGAAGTAGCTTTACCTCTAACAATAGAATAAAAAAAATAGGTGAGGTTGGAACATCCGATCGAGAGGGGCTGAGAGGTAGAAAATGATGCACATGCAGCGACGTAGCGAGCTGGGGAAGTAGAGCTAAGGCGGTTTGAGCGAAGATATACGAAGGTCGTCGGGATGTGGATAGGTGGGCGGCGAGGCGGATCCGCCCACAGCAACAGCAACGAAGGATCGGAGGACCTCCACGCCGGCCTTCGGCCGGAGATAGCAGTGCGGCCGGCGGTGGGTCTCCTCCTCGCTGTCGACGACGGCCTAAACGCTGCCCTCCTCCCTTCGCCGGCGGAGGGATCGTCGGATCTGTAACCAGCGGTGAGGATAGAAAGCCAGTGTTTTTTGAAGGGAGAAAGACTGTGTTACTACCCCTATCTTGTTTAGATCTGGAGAGGATGAGTGTGTGAATAGAGCAACGCTAGCAAGCAAGCGCGGAGACTCCGGCCTATATATACGTAGTGGGGTAGTTTACCTTTTTCACTCCATCAAAACAATTATTTAAAATTGTGTACTACTACATGCCAGGTCACGGTTTTTTTTAGTTGTTGATTGTTTTTTGAGATAGCTACCCGCTTGTTCCAAGTGGTGTTACAGTGTGCCAGGTCGCACTTTGTATCATTCAAGTCTGGTACTACAAGTCCCTCCATTAAATGAACAACCACCCCCTCGTAAAAATTGTGAACAAGCCCACGTCTAAAATTAGCGGAAATGTGGGTTGCCCCAACATGCATTATTATTTATATTTTCTACTCCCTCCGTTCCTAAATATAAGTCTTTTTTATTAGCCACACCTAAGACAAGAACTTTTTTATTAGCAGTGAACCTCACATGTCATAGACACAAAAATTGTGGCAAGATTCCCTTAGGCAAGCCAAAGTGTGTCTAACAATTTGAGCAACTTAGGTTGGGCAAGTGTGGCAAGTGTGGGAAAAATAATGTGGCAACATAAGACAAACATAGTCACAATCCAAACAGCGCCGTAATTTTTTGTGACATGCATGAAAATTTGGTTAGTTAAATTTATAGTAAAAATTTGGCAAGGTGCAACAAATCAACACATGCAAGTATCAAAAGGAAAGTCACGGCATGCATGCATGCATTGTACTCCCTCCGTTTCCAAACATAAGTCTTTTTAGAGATTGCAACAAGTGACTACATACGAAGCAGAATATGTCTACATACGAAGTAGTCCATTTGAAAGGTGTAAAAAGACTTATATCGAGTACAGTGCTTTGATGTGTCGCGTCAACTCGTACAAGCCCGAGAATTTGATTACTACAAAGCCCTCTCCCTCATGGACTGAGCTCCGGTGTTTAACTGCACCTGCCTTTGGCTGCATGACGGGAGGGCCAACCACTGTTGGGCCCCCTGTCATAGACAAAAGGCAGGAGTAGTAAAGTAAACTTCGCTACGCTATCCCTCCCTTACGAGGTGGACGGACATGCAGCGATGGATTTGATCTTTGTAGAAGTAGGAGTAACATCATTGTTCGTCTTCTCGAAGAGGCGAAGAGCCAAGCGCAACCCGAACGTGGCGATTCTGAACGCTCGCGTGGTGCGGTGCCTTGGAGCACGCATATACTAGCCAGGCTCTTGCATGAGACAAAATTGCTATTGTTTAACAATTAAACTGCATCATCCATTGGTTGATACTCATTCTGCATAGGTCCACGCGCTTAGCACCGTTTCCTCCTGAGGTCACCAATGTTTATTTGCTAATTAATAGCATTTCTTGCAATGAACTAGCCATTGCAAGTCATTAAAAGCATGCACACCTCTCATCTCTTATTGGTTGATATGTCAAGAAACAAGAAATAAGGTAGAAGTTAATGCACCGCGCCTAAGTGTTTTGGGACTATTTGCTTTTCGTAAGATGAATTACACACTAGACGGAGGGATTAGTATAGCGCGGTAAACCAGAAAGGAGTATTTGCCTTTCTAGAGATTTCAACAAGTGACTAGACTACACCGCGTGCAGCCATGCAGTACTCCCTCCCTTCCGGTTTATAGGGCTCAAATCTCAAATCTCATGAACCAAGGCATTTTGCAATTGGAGGAATGTATCTCGTACTTTATAAAACTACTAATTAAACTCATGCATTAATTACGTAGTTCTCTCATTTTCCTCTCCGCCTTGGTCGCGGTGCACAATATTGAGCACTCCTATACGACTAGCCGCTCTATCTACATGCGGGACATTTCAAACCATCCGGGCCCGCGTGCCATCCACCAAATCACAGCGAGGTGCTACAGTCGAGACTCACCTGCCACCCCAGTGTGGCCGTCATGACCCGTCATATCACAAAACCCACACCTTTACCAGAAGTGGTAAGGTGGCCTCCAAGTTGGACTGGATGAAGCAACCATCATTTCACTGGAACTCTCGTTCAAGCCCTTTCTTCCCTTTTCTTGAAGAAAACCTCACTCCAGGCTACTCACTTCTGCGATATTTCTTCTGTACCGATGAAGGAAAGGTGGGCGAATCAGTTATGCTGCTATACTTTCATTCCAAGAATCTTCTTTTTGCGAAGCACCGACCGATTCTCACATCCTATTATTTTCCCGTTTTCGTTGCAATTGTGGTTTCCTTTCGATTGCTTTTTGTTTGTCAGTTCATTGATGGATCCTGGAGCACTAGGCAAAGAGTTGCCAGCGGACAACCCACTGCAGACAGCGATCTCCAGGAAGCGAGCACCGACCAATGAGTTGACCATGTTGGCGGGCCAACCCATGGAGACGAAGAACTCCAAGAAACAAGCACTGGCCCAAGAGTTGACGACGTTGGCGGACGAACTCCTCAAAGAAAGTTGGAAGAACAGCAAGGGCCCCACCGTGCCTACCCCAGGAACTCTGATTACCACCTATGTGAGGCTCAAGACCGAGTTTGAGGAGATAGTCGCCGTTGAGAAGCAGTATTCCCCTGGCAAGGTGATGGCCCCCATCGAGGACGAGCAGATGGCCCCCGGATGGATGAGATCCCCCGATGAGCTGCGCAAGGTAAAAAATAATGGATTATTACCATAGTTGTGGTTTTTTATTATTTGCAATGTGCTTGCTAATATGTTAGGGTTGTGGAGGTGCCGGTGGACGTCCTTGATGATTCGATGTCGCGTGGCCCGTCTGTTGGCATCGCCCGGAGATCGATTCGATGCGCTGTCCATCCTGTGGACATCGCCCGAAGATCGATTCCTATGTCGCGATCGATCCTGTGGACATCGCCTGTAAATCGATTCCCATGCCGTTGTCCGTCTTTGTGGTGATTGCACGAGAGATCGATGACAAGAAATAGTTGGTCGCACTAATCCTTGAGGTAGTTTGCATTGCCTGTGTTTAATTACCGAACGATCGTGTTATCAAACCATCTTAGGGCTAGTGCCTTTGTCTTGTGTGGGCGGATCTTGCTACTTTTGTTTGATAGTGAATCATGCGAACCCTCTCTGAGTTATGGAAACAGATGTATCCTCACCAGCTTTTGATGTAATATATGGCATGCTTAGATGTAAGTTTGAACTGTTTATCATATCAGCAGGGCTTGTTTGATGATTCTTGGTGTTAGTAGGCTAGCTACTGTGCGAGCTATAGTAGTTGCAAAACACTCACCAAAGAGAAACGTTGGGGCTGATGAGCTCGTGGTACGCTTATACTTATCCCTCATCGATCGAACAATAGCTCCTAAAATTGTAGGCTTAGCGATCGATCAGACAATAGTCGACACGGATACATTCAGGCCTCATTTGGTTCAAAGGGTAGGAAAATCGTAGCAAAAGTATATAGAACGTGCAACACAAAATCATAGCAGTGCAGAGACGTACTCCCTCCGTTCCAAAATAGATGACCTAGGTGGGCTAGTTTGGCCTAGTGGGTTTCAAAGTGATATGGCGTGGTGCAGTGTCGTCCGGTCTTGGCGTGTGGTAGCAGTATTGCGGGTGCGATAAGTTTTCTTGAAGAAGCGGAATTCAACGAAGTCATGATGGTTCCTTCGTCCGAACAACTTATAGTGGGAAAGGTTGGGCCTGCGATACGACCTGGGTAGACCAGCATAATTTTGTGCATGGCAGGTGGACCAGGATGGTCGACGTCCCACATGTCGGCGAATGAAAGTATTCTTCCGATATAGAGGGCGAGCAGCAGTATTCATTGTTTATTTTTATGAAAGCTATTGTCTCCTTTATTACGACGGAGGAGTGTGAAACACGACAGCCAGTGAACTTGGCATGTGCACCACTCCTCCTTCCTCATGTAATGCCCAGGTTACAGCTTTTCTCACTTTCTCTCTATCTATTTCCTCTCAAATGTTTTTTACCTTTCTTTTTTAAGATAGAATTGCTTTTTATGCCTTTCTAGAATTATTTTTTATACCTAGGAGCACGTGTAGAGACGGGCTCTCGCAGAGCCCACTCCTTGACATTGTCAATGCCTCTCTCCCCTCCACATAAGGAGTACTACTTGCTATGCATGCATGCGGCGGAAAGTTGGCGTCTTGAGGGGCCAGGGCGGTGAGAGCGGGCTCCGGAAGCGGTCCGGACTCCAGCATGGCCCACCTCACATTATCACCATATATTTCTTGGAGTCCGTGCTGGGTGGTGGCGATCTCTTCTCCTCCCCATTTCTCTCTTCTCACCGGCCTTGTTGAGAGATTAGATTTCAGCTATCGACGGTTTATTCAATTACGGTCCCACATGTTAGTGAAATTGCAAGACAACGCGTGTCCCCTCTTGTGAGTGGCGTGTGAGCCGGACTGTCGGGGGTGCAACGTGTACGAGTCATAAGTGTGCCGCCTTTTCCTTTAGAACTTGCAAAGCGTAACATATTCGCGCGATCGATCGATAGAAATCAAGAACAAAATGATGAGGGCGGTGCTTTCCCGCTCGTTAGGCGGGCCAGTTCGAGTGATATGACATGCTACAGTGCCGTCCACTTGCTCTATTTTTATGTAAGCAAGAGTTTACACTCTTACGCGGGAGGAGTGCAAAACACCATGGATCTGATTTTGATCGAGGGATAACTGTTCCCTGCCAAATAATGGAGGACCGTTAGCGACTATAGCATGATAGTTAGGGCATCTCTAGCGCTGGCCCACAAATTTACATCGGCATCTGTCCGAGGACACTGATGGATGCCATCCAATGCTGCCCGCATTCCTTTCGACAACTATATGAACTAACTGGACGAAATTCATGCAAACAAAGCAAATTTCAAATTAACCGGATGAAATTCATTACATTTTGAAAACTTTTCCTACAAACTGGACAAAATTCATTACATATTTCGCACAAACAGTACTAAAACCTACTGTAAACCTAATCTAAACGATCGCCGGCCCCCGACCACCATGTCTGGCCATGAACCCGAGAAAGCCAGCCATTGCCTTTGCCTCCTCCTCATCAGCCTCGATAACCTCCTCCTCCGGAGCACAAGGTTCTGAAGATTTCCGCCTCCACGTTGCCGTCAAGCGGCTAATCGGCCGTTGATGTTTACCCCACCAAGCTTGGCATCGACTAAGTGGAGTAGCGGTGGCCTTCCCGGGACCAGAGCGGCGGTGACCTACCATGTACTACTCTTCCTCGCTGCCGGTTGTGCCCGCGCACGCGCGCCGGCTCCGTGGTCGTGGCGACGGAGAGCGGTCGGGGGGGGGGGGGGGTGGGGGGTGGGGTGCCGGCGATCTCCTTCGTTTGCTCCTGCGACAATACATCGAAGAGAGCTTTGGAGCGCGCCCGGAGTGGAGCCGCTGATGTCCCTCATCTGCTCCTGCGACAGTACGTCCAAGAGAGCTTCGGAGCGCCAGGAGGCCATGGTTGGAGTGGTGCCAACAGAAGGAAGGGACCGGAGGAGAATAAGTGTGGGTCTTTGGCTATGGCTGGGAGCTGGGGCTCAAGTTAATATAGCGGACGAATGGCAATGAGCCGTGGTAGATGGATG
This sequence comes from Aegilops longissima, assembly GCA_021605205.1. Lineage (NCBI taxonomy): Eukaryota > Viridiplantae > Streptophyta > Magnoliopsida > Poales > Poaceae > Aegilops > Aegilops longissima. Next base: position 406,727,413 of record CM038680.1, read on the forward strand.
GACAACTGGCGCCGAAGTAGGTTCGTCGGGCGTGAATGCGGACTCTGCTTCAGTGACTTAACTGCAGATGTGTTGGGTTACTGACATGTGGGCCCAACGAGCATCTGGCCCGCATGTCAGTGACACGCCAATTGCACCTGCAATTAAGTCCGGTGAATGCGGCATTGACATTCTGGAGAGACGGTGGCCGTTTCAGGCGGGAAGCGCGCGCTAGCGATGGAAGGGGTTTCGGTGTGCAGTGGCACTAAGATCGGTCACTCACAATAGTACATACTCCGTACCATACTACCATACTACCCTCTCTAGCTAGGCTGTTTTATAGATTGTCATTGTGATGGACGATATACATGAGCAAGGCGGTCCGAATATGACTGTTGGTGTTGATCCAGGTGAATACATGCTCGGCGTTCGCGTAGGCCTCCATCAAGCGTCTAAACAGTAGTGTCAGGCACCGCCGGGGCGTGCAGGTTATGGGCTCACCGTTTGCGTTGCGCCATGAGCATGACTTTGATTTAGAGGGCGACGTGCATGCATTAGCATGCTTTGATAGCGTGAGTGTGAGTGTCTGACGCGAAGTATTTCATTTTCATTTGGCTGACGAGGGTGCATTGCAGCGACGAGTCCGTGGTTTGATTCCCCACATACGCATAATTTTGGTTTTTACAGTATTTCTTTCTCCATTGATAGGTAGGCCGGCGTAGATAGATAAAGAACACGAGCTGATGAGGCGCATGCGGACTGTTTGACTGGTCCACCAGACAAATACGGAGCTATACGCTGAGCCAGTGACCGTATAATCACCATATCTCGTATACAATGATCAAAGTGAGCTATCAAGACAAGTTCGATGACCGCCAATGCATTTTACTTGGTAATAAATGACCAGGATTGAAGGGGAATCCAAATTTGCTTCGTCTTCTGTCCTTGAGCTCTTGACAAACAATGCACTATACGGTTGTCCGGCCACTCCACCCCAGAGCTCTCACCAAGCGTCGTTCATGCCACCACGCCGCACACTAACCGTAAGGCAGCGATGGCATCCCGCCGCGCCGAGTTTCTCGCCGCCCATGACCGCACACAAAATGGTAGGGAAGCGATGGCATCCCGCTGTGTCGAGTTTATCGCCGCTCGCGACCTCACAACTATGTGGGAGGAATTTGAAGATGCCAAGGACGAATGGGCGGTAGAGCAAGATGCGGCCAAAGCCGCACAGAGGGAGCCGAAAAGTCAGAAAGCCCTCAAGAAAAGAGAGGCCCGCCACCGCAAGAAAGAAAATGACGCACGCGCTGCTGCAGAGAGGTCGGGAGAGATCCAAGCACGGTGGGGTGTCGCCGACAAAGCCGGGAAGGAGAACGACGGCGTCTGGCCAGCATGTGAGAAGTAGTAGTGCTAGTAGTTAGTGTGTGTGTGTGTGTGTGTGTGTGTGTGTGTGTGTGTGTGTCTGAGTACGAGCATGAACCAGTACTACTAGTTACTACTGTAGTTTTTAGAGCAAATTACCAGTACATTAGCCTAGACTAAATGGAAAAATTCCTATCCTATGCATCAAATGGCATCTCTTTCTCTATAGGAATAGAGATGCATGTCATCTCACTTCCTATGATTTTCATATTCTTATCAAATTCTTATCCTATGAACGAAAGGAGGCCTCTATTGGAGTAACTACTGTAGCTAGCAGTACTACTGGTACAGTAATTTTCTTCAAGAAGCGGAATTCAACGAAGTCATGATGGTTCCTTCATCCGAGCAACTTCAAAGTGGGAAGTGGGCCTGTGATTTGACGGCTCATTAGTCATTGTTACTGCGGCACGACGACCTGGGTGACTCTCCCTTGGAGTTCTGCGTGCATGGCAAGTGGACCAGGATGGTCGACGTCCCACATGTTAGCGAACGGAAGTATTATTTCCGATATCGAGGATCAAGGAAACCGCGTGGTATAGTATCACTTCTGATTGGTTCACAAAAAATAGGATCACTGCTGATTTACAAATTTTTTTATTTCTGATGAATGCTAGCGTTTCAACTCTTACGACGAAGGGTGCCAAACACGACGCGTCTTTGGATGTCCCACACTTCAGCGAAAGGTGGGACATGAACAGCGTGGTAGAGCCCACATAAAAAATAGCATGGTAGGCGTCTCCACTTCTTCCACTACGGTCGGAGACCACACGTAGAGTACTTAGTGGTATGAATGATACAAAGTGCGACCTGGAGAGAAAGACACGTCTAGTTGGAAGGTCTCGGGGCATACACGTAGACAAATATAAAAGTTAATATGTGCCTCCAACTAATATAGTAGTAGTAGAGTACTTAAGCACGTACTCCATAACATCACCGTGCATTGCACGTACAACATTTAGTGGTAGTACGTAGTAAGAGACAAATGCCGCCCAAGAGGTCCCTTCTCGACCTACTTTTGGGTGTTTGGTAGAGTGTATGGAGGGTGCATGAGTCCACACTAGTTTAGCACAAATACACTAGAAGCATGAAGAGAGCATGCATGAAGAGGGGTGTTGAGTTGAGCATGCATGAAGAGGGAACAACAATGCTGAGACGAGAACGCAACCAAACACACCCTATATACCACACATGTTCATACCATTTGTGCCTTTCTACTTCACTTACTGCGCTACATTACTTAGGTTCGTACGTCCACTCCTGAGTACATGTTCGTCTCGTAGTTCCAGTCCCACGTGTTCTTCATATAGATGGAACGATCCTTGCATAACACATGCATCTTGATGCTAGATGTCTCGCGTGTTGGCAAAAGGATGAACAAAGATCACGCAAAAAAATACACTGGAAGAACATAGATTCCGGACGACCGAGAAGGAGCAAGGAACCTCGTGGTGGAGTGTCTGCACTCATAATATTTAATATTATTCAGCGATATAAAATTAACCAATCATCTCCACAGTGGACTGGAAGAGTACGAAAGACAGCCCAGTGTAGTTACATCATACTAGTACATGGCTAACCCACGCTATCACCATATTTCTTGGCTTCCGTGCAACACCTACTCTAGTAATCCAGCAGCATGTATTGCTTCTCCCTCCTCGTCTCTATCAAAGTGCAGCGGGCTGGCGTTTTTGCCGTCTATTGAGGTTGGTTAACTCATCACATGTTAGCGACATGCGAAGAGCATTCTAAAAAATTTCCTTTCACGTTCCGTTTTCAAAAAGAAAAAATCCTTTCACGTACTAATTTGCATGTATGCTTTGAGCAACTTGCATGTCCTATACTGCTCCTGTTTGATACTCTAACTTAGCTAGAGGTTAGACTAACTCATGACTAACCCAGAACTAACTGTAGCCAAAGAGGTGTTTGGGTGACAGGATTAGATTGAAAATAAATGCACTTGGTGGAGAGAGAAAAGTGATTTTTCAGTGGTCCTAATGAGAACTATCTCCAGTTAGCACCTCTTGGGTGGGATAGTTTTTTTTTGGTGGGTTCGGTGCAACTTGCTCCAATTTAAACCCTCATGCTTGGATACTTTAGGGCTATTTGAGCCCCAACTAGCTCAAACTAACTCTAAACCATGGATCCAAACAGGGCCTATGGCCGATCTCGACGCTGGAGAGCGATCGCGTCGCCGAAGCGGCGCTCTCTCGGCCGTCGCGCCACTTCAAATCCGGCGCCCGGTGAGAGGTCGCCTCCGCTCTGGCGGGCATTAATGCGCATCGATGCTCGAGGCGACCACAGCCGTTTCACGCGGGATGCGCTGCTGGCAAGGGAGTATAGGTTTTGAACCGTTTGGTGTAATCTTGGTAGTTTGCAAAACTACTCAATTATTGCACCAGTTTCCTAGGAATTGTGGTAAAAAGCGTTACTCCATAGCCGCTTCCTTCTCCTTCCTCTTCCACCGCCCGCGCTTGCGTCAAGGGAAGCGACCGTCAACCCTTATATAGGAGTGCTAGCACAAAAGATGCATGCATGACCACTAAAATTTCCATATTAAAGCGCCGCTCCGGTGGGAGTATGGCGTATGTTGTTACCTTCGGCCGGGCCATGGCTACCGGGCGACAGGGACCAGAGAAGAGGCGGCGGGAGGGGAATGAATGCAGATACTGTTTGGGTTCGCCTTTCGGCTTAAATAAATGCGCAGCATCATGTGTACCCGCGGGTGCACAAATTATAACATACGTGTCTGCTAAAGTGGGCGTCACGTAACTAGTGTGTGTGTGTGTGAGAGATTCTGAGAGACAGAGTGCGTGTGTGCGACTCTAATCTTCAGACATGTACTCAACCTTTTGCATCGGTATATAAGTATAATGGTATTTACTTTAGCTAGTGATTTACATGGCCATGTTAACGTGGTTGTGTCAAAAAAATGTCACTTCCTGCTCGTGGTTTGCGTTAGATAATTACAAGCAAGATTCTCCTGCATTGCACGGAACATCAATATGCATTTTTTTACAAAATACCTGTTGTGATTGACCCATGCAGGAGTAATTCCATGTGTAAAAACTAATGATATCTCGAGAATTTTATCGGAAAACTGGTATCTCGAGAATGTCATCGAAAAAATGAAAGATGAGAGATAAGGCGAGGACGAGTGGAGCGTGGTGGTGATTGGTGGTCCGAATGGGCGGAGGCATGGGGATGGATAGCGCGCGCGCCGCAGCTGGCCACCATGCATGCTAGATTGTTCGAGACTTATTCCTTTTTAATTGCTGAGCAATGAGGTTGTGGTAGATAATGATGTGGAGAGAGGTGCGGGTATCTTTTTAAAATTATCATAGTTTGCTTTCTATCCGCCGATATAGATCATACGATCAGTATTACAAGATGGCAGGCACACCATCATCGCCAACTCGTTTTTATAAGGGCAGATGATAAGTTTGCTAACTACTAATGTAAAGTGGAATTTGTCCATGTTATGCAAGTAAATAAAGGTGATTGTTTATCATACGAGTAAGGTTGGATGAAGGGTGGTAGGAACAAATGCTCTGCCTAGAGCATGTGTGTGTGAGATGGAGTCTTAGTGTGTGTGTGGGGTGTGTGTGTGTGTGTGTGTGTGTGTGTGAGAGAGAGAGAGAGAGAGAGAGAGAGATGGAGTCTTAGTGTGTGCGTGGGGGAGGGTGTGCGTGCGTGCGTGCGTGCGTGTGTGTGTGTGAGAGAGACAGAGAGAGATGGAGTCTTAGTGTGTGTGTGGGGGGTGTGCATGCGTGCGTGTGTGTGTGTGTGTGTGTGTCGCGGGGTCCTTTGTGCTGGATGTAATTTAAGTGTGCATGGCTTCATCATAGATAGGTGATGTGTATGGCAGAGGCCACCAACGATGGGGTGCGAGAGAGAAAATGCCCGTAGAGAGGGAAGAGAAGGTGTATGCGCATGAGAGGAGTCGACATCGAGAGAACGTGTGTGTTCGAGAGACACCGAGGAAGACTACTATATATCGATGGTGCATGTAGGCAGGAATTAAACAAAGGGATGGTCTTATTGGTTTCGGGGATATAGGGGAAGAGTGAGAGGCCGGGGGGGGGTAGCTAGAAGGAGATTGTTAAGTGTGAGTGTGTGTTTTACCCATCCAGGCGGAAGTTATGTGCACAAAAGAGGAGAACGATTCGATGTGGCATTAGGATTGAGGGTAATTAACTACGTATGGAGACATAGATACCTTGAATGTGCATGTGTGAGAGGTATACATGTATACGTGGGATGTGTTTGTGCGCGCGCATGATCGAGATAAAAGAAAGAAGACATAATTAATATGATCAACGACATGGGAGAGACGGATCGGTATGACAATATGCATGCATGTGAGAATGCAGGGAAGAAGGCCCGACAATTGAGCATGTGTTTTTGTGTTTAAGAGATAGTGGCGTGGGCTTGAGCATGCATCTACGGCGAGCAGAGGGAGTGAGGCACAACGATTGTGCAAAAGAGATCAACCTATAAATGCATATGTATGGAGAGACATATATAGTGTGGGTGATAGGAAGCAAGACTCCGTGTGAGAAAGAAATGTTGACGGAGAAACTACAGATAGATACAGAGATGGAGATGCTAGCTAGAGGGACATCCGCTAGTTTGGGTGTTGGAGATGACCGTCGGGTGGTTCATAGGGTGAAGTTATATATGTGTGTGAGAGGGCACTTGACTGCATGTAGAGAGAAACATATGTAGTGTGCGTGATAGGAATCAAGAGTGAGGGCGAGAAAGAAGGTTGATGGAGAAACAGATAAATAGAAAGATAAAGATGCTAGCTAGTGTGCGTTAGAGATAGGGGTCGAGTGGATCAGAAGGCTGAGTTATGTGTGTGGGCGTGAGAGAGATAGAGAGAGGGTGCATGTGAGTCACATACAAACAGATATCAGAGAGAAATGAGATCCTGAGAGACAGAGTTTTGTGTCTGCGAGAGAGAAAGATATTTCACAACGAGAGTGATTGACGGTGTCCTGGACTAGGGGGTACTCACCACGTCGTCTCCCGATCTGTTAGATTGGGCCGAGGACCCCCATGGCTGTATACTCATGGGCCAGTCCGACAGCTGCCGCATACAAGGAAGATTCCACAAGACTTGGCGATCAAGACAAGGACTCCTCCCCACCGGCATATTCGGCTAGGACTCTTGTTATCCTAGGCCTCTGGTGCATTATATAAACTGAGGCCAGGCTAGTCGATAGAGATATACAACAATCATACCATAGGCTAGCTTCTAGGGTTTAGCATCTACGATCTCGTGGTAGATCAAATCTTGTAATACTCATATTCATCAAGATCAATCAAGAAGGAAGTAGGGTATTACCTCCATCGAGAGGGCTCGAACCTGGGTAAACATCGTGTCCCCCACCTCCTGTTACCATTGGCCTTAGACGCACAGTTCGGGACCCCCTACCCGAGATCCGCAGGTTTTGACACCGACATTGGTGCTTTCATTGAGAGTTCCGCTGTGTGTTCGGCAAAAGGTTGATGGCTCGCCTGCAGATCAACTGCGACTTCAGCATCTTCGTCACCAGCTTGACTGGTCACCTTGGTTCGACCAAGGACTGCGCCCTACCTCCGATCGTCATGTTCGGATAAGGGCCTTCATCAACATCAACTTCGATCTCTATCAAGATCATGGAGGAATCATCCAGGGAGCCCGGGGGCTCAACGCCAACATTGCCCTCGGGCGACCTTGCTGTTTTTCTGGACAGCAAACTTGCGTCGGCCACCACCGCCTCCTCGATTGTCATTTTAACAATTGCTTCAGTGGAATTGTGCGGAATTGAGTCTACAACAACCCTGGAAAATTTCGTCGAGTTCCGATAGAGGAATCTCTGGCAATCCGCGATATACCAGGGCCCTGTCAAATCTGGACGAGAATCTAGATGAGTTTAGGGCATGGTGTCCAGCTTCTAGCTCGGATGTCCTTTGGAAGATCCAACTATTGATCGGCTGCAGAATTCCTATATCTACCACCCCTCAAAATTTCAGCTCGATCCGACCGTCCAAACTCCAGGAACCTTCCGATTAGTGCATCACTTTTCGAATCTGTTTTCTGCGCGAAAACGAATCCGACCCGAGTTCGTCTTTTTTATGAACGGGATTTCGGAGATCCTTTTTGAAGGAAGTTTTGTATGGGGTATTGTGCTTTGTCACCGAACACATCCCACTAACTTTAAAATCTTTTGAACATGATCTTCAACATCATGCTGGTGTCAAACCCGACAATATTGCTCAACGGCCACCTGTTGGAAATATGTCCTAGAGGCAATAATAAAAGGATTATTATTATATTTCCTTGCTCATGGTAATTGTCTTTTATTCATGCTATAATTGTATTATCCAGAAATCGTAATACACGTCTGAATACATAGACCAAAATTTGTCCCTAGTGAGCCTCTAGTTGACTAGCTCGTTGATCAACCGATAGTCATGGTTTCCTGACTATGGACATTGGATGTCATTGATAACGGGATCACATCATTAGGAGAATGATGTGATGGACAAGACCCAATCCTAAGCATAGCACAAGATCGTGTAGTTCGTTTGCTAGAGCTTTTCCAATGTCAAGTATCTTTTCCTTAGACCATGAGATCGTGTAACTCCGGATACCGTAGGAGTGCTTTGGGTGTACCAAATGTCACAACGAATCGGGTGACTATAAAGGTGCACTACAGGTATCTCCAAAAGTGTCTGCATTGGGTTGACACGGATTGAGACTGGATTTGTCACTCCGTATGACGGAGAGGTATCACTTGGGCCCACTCGGTAGTGCATCATCATAATGAGCTCAAAGTGACCAAGTGTTTGGTCACGGGATCATGCATTACGGTACGAGTAAAGTGACTTGCCGGCAACGAGATTGAACGAGGTATTGGGATACCGACGATCGAATCCCGGGCAAGTAACATACCGTCTGACAAAGGGAATAGTATACAGGGTTGATTGAATCCTCGACATCGTGGTTCATCCGATGACATCATCGAGGAGCATGTGGGAGCCAACATGGGTATCCAGATCCCGCTGTTGGTTATTGAGCGGAGAGCCGTCTCGGTCATGTCTGCACGTCTCCCGAACCCGTAGGGTCTACACACTTAAGGTTCGGTGACGCTAGGGTTATTAGGAAGACTTGTATGTGATTTCCCGGATGAGATCCCGGACGTCACGAGGAGTTCCGGAATGGTCCGGAGGTGAAGATTTATATATGGGAAGTGGTCATACGCACACCGGAAAGATTCGGGGGCAAATCGGTATTGTACCTGGGCCACCGGAGGGGTTCCGGGGGTCCACCGGGAGGGGCCACCCCTCTCGGAGGGCGTCATGGGCCGCAAGGGACAGGAACCAGCCTGGAGGCTGGGCCCCCTTGGGCCCATGCGCCTAGGGTTGGGGGAACCCTAGTGGGGGCGCCCCCTTGATTGGGGGGCAAGCCCCCCTCCCTGGCCGCCGCCCCCCACCCCTCTAGATCTCATCTAGAGGGGGTCGGACCCCTTTCCCCTTCCCCTATAAATAGAGGGGCGAGGGGAGGGCTGAACACCTGATCCAAGGCGCAGCCCCTCCCCTCCCCAACATCTCTCCTCCTCCGTTGAGTGCTTGGCGAAGCCCTGTCGGAGTACTGCCTCTCCACCAACACCACGCCGTCGTGCTGCTGCTGGAGCCTTCTTCCTCAACCTCTCCTTCCCCCTTGCTGGATCAAGAAGGAGGAGACGTCATCCGCTCCGTACGTGTGTTGAACGCGGAGGTGTTGTCTGTTCAGCACTTGGTCATCGGTGATTTGGATCACGGCGAGTACGACTCCATCATCCCCGTTCCATTCAACGCTTCCGCACGCGATCTACAAGTGGTATGTAGATGCAAGCTCTCTCCCATGACTCGTTGCTTAGATGAACTCATAGATGGATCTTGGTGAAACCGTAGGAAAAATTTTAATTTTCTGCAACGTTCCCCAATAGTGGCATCATGAGCTAGGTCTATGCGTAGTTCTCTATTGCACGAGTAGAACATAATTTATTGTGGGCATAGATGTTGTCAACTTTCTTGCCGCTACTAGTCTCATCTTGCTTCAGTGGTATTGTGGGATGAAGCGGCCCGGACCGACCTTACACGTACGCTTACGTGAGACAGGTTCCACCGACTGACATGCACTAGTTGCATAAGGTGGCTAGCGGGTGTCTGTCTCTCCCACTTTAGTTGGAGCGGATTCGATGAAAAGGGTCCTTATGAAGGGTAAATAGAAGTTGACAAATAACGTTGTGGCTTTCACGTAGGTAAGAAAACGTTCTTGCTAGAACCCTATTGCAGCCACGTAAAACTTGCAACAACAATTAGAGGACGTCTAACTTGTTTTTGCAGCAAGTGTTTTGTGATGTGATATGGCCAAAGTTGTGATGAATGATGAATGATATATATGTGATGTATGAGATCATGTTCTTGTAATAGGAATCACGACTTGCATGTCGATGAGTATGACAACCGGCAGGAGCCATAGGAGTTGTCTTTATTTTTTGTATGACCTGCGTGTCATTGAGAAACGCCATGTAAATTACTTTACTTTATTGCTAAACATGTTAGCCATAGTAGTAGAAGTAATAGTTGGCGAGCAACTCCATGGAGACACGATGATGGAGATCATGATGATGGAGATCATTGTGTCATGCCGGTGACAAGATGATCATGGAGCACCGAAGATGGAGATCAAAGGAGCTATATGATATTGGCCATATCATGTCACTACTATATAATTGCATGTGATGTTTATTATGTTTATGCATCTTGTTTACTTAGAACGACGGTAGTAAATAAGATGATCCCTCATAATAATTTCAAGAAAGTGTTCTCCCTAACTGTGCACCGTTGCTAAAGTTCGTCATTTCGAAGCACCACGTGATGATCGGGTGTGATAGATCCTTACGTTCACATACAACGGGTGTAAGACAATTTTACACATGCAAAACACTTAGGTTAACTTGACGAGCCTAGCATGTACAGACATGGCCTCGGAACACAAGAGACCAAAAGGTCGAACATGAGTCGTATGGAAGATACGATCAACATGGAGATGTTCACCGACGATGACTAGTCCGTCTCACGTGATGATCGGACACGGCCTAGTCGACTCGGATCATGTAACACTTAGATGACTAGAGGGATGTCAAATCTGAGTGGGAGTTCATTAAATAATTTGATTAGATGAACTTAATTATCATGAACTATAGTCTAAAATCGTTGCAAAATATCTTGTAGATCAAATGGCCAACACTCATATCACCATGAACTTCAACGCATTCCTAGAGAAAACCAAGCTGAAAGATGATCGCAGCAACTATTCGGACTGGGTCCGGAACCTGAGGATCATCCTCATAGCTGCCAAGAAACAATATGTCCTAGAAGCACTGCTAGGTGATGCACCCATCCCAGAGAACCAAGACGTTATGAATGCTTGGCAGTCTCATGCTGATGATTACTCCCTCGTTCAGTGCGGCATGCTTTACAGCTTAGAACCGGGGCTCCAAAAGCGTTTTGAGCAACACGGAGCATATGAGATGTTTGAAGAGCTGAAACTAGTTTTCCAAGCTCATGCCCGGTGTCGTTGATCATATATGTAACTCACAGCAGGAGCTGCGGAATAAGCGGAGACTGGCGAAGGACGAGGTGACGATGCGCGTCGGGAATGGTTCCAAGGTCGAGGTGATCGCCGTCGGCACGCTACCTCTACATTTACCTATGGGATTAGTTTTAAACCTCAATAACTGTTATTTAGTGCCAAGTTTGAGCATGAACATTGTATCAGGATCTCGTTTAATACGAGATGGCTACTCATTTAAATCCGAGAATAATGGTTGTTCTATTTATATGAGAGATATGTTTTATGGTCATGCTCCGATGGTCAATGGTTTATTCTTAATGAATCTCGAACGTGATGTTACACATATTCATAGTGTGAATACCAAAAGAAGTAAAGTTGATAACGATAGTCCCACATACTTGTGGCACTGCCGCCTTGGTCACATTGGTGTCAAGCGCATGAAGAAGCTCCATGCTGATGGACTTTTATAGTCTCTCTATTATGAATCATTTGACACATGCGAACCATGCCTCATGGGCAAAATGACCAAGACTCCGTTCTCCGGAACAATGGAGCGAGCAACCAACTTATTGGAAATCATACATACTGATGTGTGCGGTCCAATGAGCGTTGAGGCTCGCAGAGGTTATCGTTATGTTCTCACTCTCATAGACGACTTAAGTAGATATGGGTATGTCTACTTGCTGAAACACAAGTCTGAGACCTTTGAAAAGTTCAAGGAATTTCAGAATGAGGTAGAGAATCAACGTGACCGAAAAATAAAATTCTTATGATCAGATCGTGGAGGAGAATATTTAAGTCACGAATTTGGCACACACTTAAGGAAATGTGGAATCGTTTCACAACTCACGCCACCTGGAACACCTCAGCGTAACAGTGTGTCCGAACGTCGTAATCGCACTCTATTGGATATGGTGCGATCTATGATGTCTCTTACTGATTTACCGCTATCATTTTGGGGATACGCTCTAGAGACAGCTACATTCACTTTAAATAGGGCACCGTCTAAGTCCGCCGAGACGACACCGTATGAATTATGGTTTGGGAAGAAACCCAAGCTGTCGTTTCTAAAAGTTTGGGATGCGATGCTTATGTCAAGAAACTTCATCCTGAAAAGCTCGAACCCAAGTCGGAAAAATGCGTCTTCATAGGATACCCTAAGGAAACCATTGGGTATACCTTCTACCTTAGATCCGAAGGCAAGATCTTTGTTGCCAAGAACGGATCCTTTCTGGAAAAGGAGTTTCTCTCGAAAGGAGTAAGTGGGAGGAAACTAGAACTCGATGAAGTACTACCTCTTGAACCGGAAAGTAGTGCAGCTCAGGAAAATGTTCCTGTGGTGCCGACACCGACTAGAGAGGAAATTAATGATGATGATCAAGGTACTTCGGATCAAGTTGCTCTTGAATCAGAGGTCCACAAGGACACGTTCCACACCAGAGTGGTATGGCAACCCTGTCCTAGAAATCATGTTGTCGGACAACGGTGAACCTTCGAACTATGAAGAAGCGATGGCGGGCCCAGATTCCAACAAATGGCTTGAAGCCATGCAATCCGAGATAGGATCCATGTATGAAAACAAAGTATGGACTTTGACAGACTTGCCCGATGATCGGCGAGCGATAGAAAAGAAATGGATCTTTAAGAAGAAGACGGACGCGGATGGAAATGTTACCACCTATAAAGCTCGACTCGTCGCTAAAGTTTATCGGCAAGTTCAAGGGATTGACTACGATGAGACTTTTTCTCCCGTAGCGAAGCTGAAGTCCGTCCGAATCATGTTAGCAATTGCCGCATACTATGATTATGAGATATGGCAAATGGACGTCAAAACGGCATTCCTAACGACTATCTTAAGGAAGAAGTGTATATGATGCAGCCGAAAGGTTTTGTCGACCCTAAGAATGCTAACAAGGTATGCAAGCTCCAGTGATCCATTTATGGGCTGGTGCAAGCATATCAGAGTTGGAACATTCGCTTTGATGAGATGATCAAAGCCTTTGGATTTATGCAGACTTATGGAGAAGCCTGCGTTTACAAGAAAGTGAGTGGGAGCTCTGTAGCATTTCTCATATTATATGTAGATGACATACTTTTGATTGGAAATGATATAGAACTCTTAGACAGCATTAAGGCCTGCTTGAATAAAAGTTTTTCAATGAAGGACCTTGGAGAAGCTTCTTATATATTAGGCATCAAGATCTATAGAGATAGATCGAGACGCCTCATAGGTCTTTCACAAAGCACATACCTTGATAAGATATTGAAGAAGTTCAAAATGGATCAGTCCAAGAAAGGGTTCTTGCCTGTATTACAAGGTGTGAAATTGAGCTCAGCTCAATGTCCGACCACGGCAGAAGATATAGAAGAGATGAGTGTCATCCCCTATGCATCAGCCGTAGGTTCTATTATGTATGCCATGCTGTGTACCAGGCCTGATGTAAACCTTGCCGTAAGTTTGGTAGGAAGGTACCAAAGTAATCCCGGCAAGGAACACTGGACAGCGGTCAAGAATATCCTGAAGTACCTGAAAAGGACTAAGGATATGTTTCTCGTTTATGGAGGTGACGAAGAGCTCGTCAGAAGGGTTACGCCGACGCTAGCTTCGACACAGATCTGGATGACTCTAAGTCACAAACCGGATACGTGTATATGTTGAATGGTGGAGTAGTAAGCTGGTGCAGCTGCAAGCAGAGCGTCGTGGCGAGATCTACATGTGAAGCGGAGTACATGGCAGCCTCGGAGGCAGCGCATGAAGCAATTTGGGTGAAGGAGTTCATCACCGACCTAGGAGACATACCCAATGCGTAGGGGCCGATCAAACTCTTCTGTGACAAAACCTGGAGCTATTGCACTTCCCAAGGAGCCCAGGTTTCACAAGAAGACCAGACACATCAAGCGTCGCTTCAACTCCATTCGTGAAAATGTTCAAGATGGAGACATAGAAATTTGCAAAGTGCATACGGATCTAAATGTCGCAGATCCGTTGACTAAACCTCTTCCGCGAGCAAAACATGATCAACACCAGAACTCTATGGGTGTTCGATTCATCACAATGTCACTAGATTATTGACTCTAGTGCAAGTGGGAGACTGTTGGAAATATGCCCTAGAGGCAATAATAAAAGGATTATTATTATATTTCCTTGCTCATGATAATTGTCTTTATTCATGCTATAATTGTATTATCCGGAAATCGTAATACACGTGTGAATACATAGACCACAATTTGTCCCTAGTGAGCCTCTAGTTGACTAGCTCGTTGATCAATAGATAGTCATGGTTTCCTGACTATGGACATTGGATGTGATTGATAACGGGATCACATCATTAGGAGAATGATGTGATGGACAAGACCCAATCCTAAGCATAGCACAAGATCGTGTAGTTCGTTTGCTAGAGCTTTTCCAATGTCAAGTATCTTTTCCTTAGACCATGAGATCGTGTAACTCACGGATACCGTAGGAGTGCTTTGGGTGTACCAAACGTCACAACGTAACTGGGTGACTATAAAGGTGCACTACATGTATCTACGAAAATGTCTGTTGGGTTGACACGGATCGAGACTGGGATTTGTCACTCCGTATGATGGAGAGGTATCACTGTGCCCACTCGGTAGTGCATCATCATAATGAGCTCAAAGTGACCAAGTGTTTGGTCACGAGATCATGCATTACGGTACGAGTAAAGTGACTTGTCGGCAACGAGATTGAACTGGGTATTGGGATACCGACGATCAAATCTCGGGCAAGTAACATACCGTCTGACAAAGGGAATAGTATACGGGGTTGATTGAATCCTCGACATCGTGGTTCATCCGATGACATCATCGAGGAGCATGTGGGAGCCAACATGGGTATCTAGATCCCGCTGTTGGTTATTGAGCGGAGAGCCGTCTCGGTCATGTCTGCACGTCTCCCGAACCCGTAGGGTCTACACACTTAAGGTTCGGTGACGCTAGGGTTATTAGGAAGACTTGTATGTGATTAGCAAATGTTGTTCGGAGTCCCGGATGAGATCCCAGACGTCATGAGGAGTTCCGGAATGGTCCGGAGGTGAATATTTATATACGGGAAGTGGTCATACGGACACCGGAAAGATTCGGGGGCATATCGGTATTGTACCGGGGCCACCGGAGGGGTTCCGGGGGGTCCACCGGGAGGGGCCACCCCTCTCGGAGGGCGCCATGGGCCGCAAGGGACAGGAACCAGCCTGGACGGCTGGGCGCCCCTTGGGCCCATGCGCCTAGGGTTGGGGGACCTAGTGGGGCGCCTGCTTTGGGGGCAAGCCCCTCCGGCCGCCCCCTCTAGATCTCATGTAGAGGGGCCGCCCCTTCCCTTCCCTATAATAGAGAGGCGAGGGAGGGCTGAACACCTGATCCAAGGCGCAGCCCTCCCTCCCAACACCTCTCCTCCTCCGTTGAGTGCTTGGCGAAGCCCTGTCGGAGTACTGCCTCTCCATCAAAACCACGCCGTCGTGCTGCTGCTAGAGCCTTCTTCCTCAACCTCTCCTTCCCCCTTGCTGGATCAACAAGGAGGAGACGTCATCCACTCCGTACGTGTGTTGAACGCGGAGGTGATGTCCGTTCAGCACTTGATCATCGGTGATTTGGATCACGGCGAGTACGACTCCATCATCCCCGTTCCATTGAACGCTTCCGCACGCGATCTACAAGTGGTATGTAGATGCAATCTCTCTCCCATGACTCGTTGCTTAGATGAACTCATAGATGGATCTTGTAAAACCGTAGGAAAATTTTTAATTTTCTGCAATGTTCCCCAACACCACCGACCTGCGCTAAACACGTCGTCACTTTGTTGAGGCAAGCTCAACTTCTTCGGATCATCATCTCGGCAAGCCGAACAAGAGTTCGGCGTTGGAAATGATAAATCATCACCAACATCGCCGCCCCATGGATTACAAGGAGCAGGCGCACCGGCATCGCCGCACGGTCACTTCATCGAGCCGGCATTGACCACGTCACGACCTGCATCAGCAGGGCTGCACTGTTGCTCCTTCGAGCCGGTGTCCATCAAGCCGACCTACTTTGACTCATCGGCTGACATCGAGGCTTCGACATCTCGGCTGGACCGGGGGCTTCGCCATCTCTTCATCAACCTATACTCCAGAGACTTCGGCGTCACTAGCCGACCAGCTCCGTCACGTTAGCTGGACCAAGGGCTTTGCCTTGGCGAGCCAACCTTTGCCAGCATTGCCATGCCGTCGCTTTATCACCCGTCAGCCAAGGCGTGTGCGGATCGAGTCCCAATTTTGGGAATCACCTTTCTTCAGATTGCTATAATAAATAAACCAGGTGCTATCAATCCTAGTATTTTTTGCTTGTTTGGGTTCATTTTTCCCAAGGAATTATTACTCTGGTTTGTTCATCACCCGTCACCGCATCATGCTGACACCCTGCATCGACATCAACTTCGGCGCCAGGCCATATTTCTTTTATTACTCACTTTGCCACGCCTTTACCGCATCATGCTGACACCCTTGCATAAATTACTTATTAGGCAACATTTTTTATTATTACTATTATCCCCGGTCTGCACTATTTTTTGTGCATAGGAAAACGATCCAGCCGGACTATATCCTTTGGCGTCACCTTGGCTGGACGAGGGGCTTCGTCAACACTTCATTACCCCATGCCGGGGACTTCGGCATCACTCTGCCTGACTGCATTGACCGTGCTATGTCACTACTTCGGAGTGCCGAGCTCTTTGCTCCGCCACCTCGGGACCGGCTTGGGGGATGGAACCTTGTCCCGCATCAAGCTCGGACCGCGTCATCAATACCGAACACATTAACCAGCTAAGTTGCCTTCGTGCTCAAAGTTTTAAATTTTTAATTTATGTTCGGTTCGATCAAGCATTATACTTTTTTGGAAAAAAGTTGCTTGTAAATTTTTTTCCTTGTCCAAACTTTGTTTGTGACGGACAAATTCAAATACCCCGATTAATTGGGGGCTCCCTTGCTGGAGCTTTTCCTCTTGCATATGATTATACTTGTACGGCTTCATTCCTTGTTCGTGTATTATGCAACTATATGCACCATATTGACCTAAGTGATTTTGCAAGCTGAGTTGCCTTGCTCCTGTGTTTACCCCTACGTTCCCGATTGTTCGGCTAGGGAGTAAAGGGAGCACCTCAGTCGGGTCACCCGAGCCAGACCTCAGACTGGGTGAAGCTGAAAGCTAGCGCTCTTACTGTTTTCAATTATGGTCAGCACACAACGAAACTCATGAGTACAAAAAATATATTGCACAAGTCTCATATTCACAATGAGCACCGAAGAAAGGTATCGGTGGGGGTACTATTTTCTTCGAAGATGCTTCTTACACTTTGTTCGTAGTATAGCATAAGTTCCCTGAGCGCGCTTTGTCTGTTACAGCCTTATGGCCTGATTGCCTGGTTATTGAAAACACCATCGATATTCTCGACAGGTGGAGTACATAACACTTTTCGGTCTTTTGACCGAATAGGGAGAAGCCGACGGTCGGTTAAGACGCGTTTAAAGTTCAGGTGAACATAGATATGACATAAGTTCTTCGGTACACACAATCATTCTTTTACCCAAGTCACGTGGGAGCTCTTAAATTAGTATGAGCTGTTATTCTTCTTGGTTGTTGCAAAGTCTTTTTTCTATCAGTCCTTTCTTGATGCAAGTGTGCGGTCAATAGCCGCATAGCCTTGCTTCTCTCTAAATCCGCTCGAGTGCAGTTTGCTAAACTAGCCTCGGAGAAGCACGCCGCCTTCGGGATAAGGAGGTTGAGGCCATAGGCTGACCCGCTTGGAGTCTTGAGATAGGATGTGTCATGTTAAAGCACGACAGAAGCACCTTTTATTTACAGTCCAATTTTTGAATTGGCACCGAACACTTGATCTAGTTCGGACATTAAACTTTTGAATATGTTTTTTGGCTTTTCGAGCCTATGGCACTTTTAAACTATTTGTGCGTTTCCAGCATTAGTATCGCAGGGCAACGCTGGACACCTTTCGGAATTCGGCAAAAACATTCTTGGATATTGCTTTATATGCATCGGTTTCGAATTGGGTCTTCGGTCAATAGTTGGGTTGCCCGGCTCATGTGCTTACCTCCTACGTTCCGCTTTGTTCGGCTAGGTGTGCAAAGGGAGAACCACTGCGATTGTGCTTCCAGTTCGCATGGTCAAGCACCTCAGTGGAGAAAGCAGAAAACTGACTGTCACGATAGGCATAAACTGGTCAGCGATCCGATGACTATGTTAAATGACGGGCCGTTCATAACATTGGCTGAAGTGTTTAGGCTTGACCTCGGCTGTCGCCGAACACTAACCGGGGGCTCATAGCTAGCTTCCCCAGTATAAAGCTCCTATGACTAAGCGAAAGTTTTAAAGCCCGCCTATCTGATTGCCTCGTTTCTGCTAACACAACCGCCTTCGGGCACCGAGACATCGGCTAAGGGTTGTTTTGTTAGTACGGAAACACCCTGCGTAGTATATACCAAGGGGTAGAAGCCGACGATGGGCCACTTTCAACTGATAAATGGTCACAATGGAGTCAAAATAATGATGTAAAGTACTTGGATACATAGAATCATTACACATAATCTGTGATTTTACTCTGGATATCGATCCTTAATTCGGCCACCCGTGCCCACATTAAGGCTCAGGGGCTACTGGGCTTCGTGCTCATTATTTATAAATATTAAAAGGGCACATCGCTCCCCGATCTGGTGTTGCCACCCGACCGGTGTCTGGGGCTCTTGCATTGCTTATTCAATGCAGAGAATTCAAAGTGCTCGATGTTCGGCTTGAACGAACTATGCGCATACATGTCTTCGGACAATAATAGGTACCATATGGACCTTTCCGGCATCAAGCTAGTATATTGCGGCGACTTCTCGCGACCCTCTCTCAGGGGCCCGTTCGCCGATCACTATTATCTCTAATATATTACACTGCGTTTTTATTCCTATGTATGCTGCCGAGCTAGAATTGATCCTCGGGGCGATTTCACGATCGACCGAGTCTCGAGGCTCTTGGGAACAACGGTTTTATGCTTGCCTTCAGGTGCATCTCGGGTTTTAGACTGATACACACCTTGAAGGCTACTGGATATACATCGGCAGAGAATAAACTGCACCGGTTAAAAATATTCACAAAAAATCAGCCCGTGGTCGGGGTGGTGCACCACCTTGGAAGCAGTCCGGCATGAAGCTCGGGCGCTAACGGCTAGCTCCATAGAGGGCATTTCCGGCATTAAGCTCGGCTAAACTCCTTCACCTTTTTTGAACCAAGATGATCTATGACATCTTGGATATAGTCCGGCGTTGCAGCTCGGCTACTGTCCGGCGTTGGAGCTTGGACACAGTCCGGCGTTGGAGCTTGGACACAGTCCGGCGTTGGAGCTCGGATACATTTCGGTGTTGGAGCACGGAAGCAGTCTGGCATTGGTGCTCGGCTGCCAAAGATACCTCAAATGCAGGCCGGCGTTAGAGCTCGGACGCAAGAGGACACTGCCTCCCGGGAACAACTTCAAACCCGAGGTAGGGCATAAAAATAACAGGGCATTGATAAAGGCCGGAAACTTAAAGGGGCTCCTCGGATGCCCAACATGTAAACTCTTCGGATGCACTTCGGCGATCCTCAAGATCGAAGATGAGAAGATTTGTTGAACCAGTTTTCAAGACCGACGACCGTAGATAAAGAACAGTTCGGAAGAATTGAGGAGCGTCCCTAACTTGAAGACCGGTTCAGGGGGCTACTAACGGTGTCTTAGACTAGGGGGTACTCACCATGTCGTCTCCCGATCTGTTAGATTGGTCCGAGGATCCCCATGGCCGTATACTCATGGGCCAGTCCAGACAGCTGCCGCATACAAGGAAGATTCCACAAGACTTGGCGATCAAGACAAGGACTCCTCCCCACCGGCGTATTCGGCTAGGAATCTTGTTATCCTAGGCCTCTGGTGCATTATATAAACCGAGGCCAGGCTAGTCGATAGAGATATACAACAATCATACCATAGGCTAGCTTCTAGGGTTTAGCCTCTATGATCTCGTGGTAGATCAACTCTTGTAATACTCATATTCATCAAGATCAATCAAGCAGGAAGTAGGGTATTACCTCCATCGAGAGGGCCCGAACCTGGGTAAACATCGTGTCCCCTGCCTCGTGTTACAATTGGCCTTAGACTCATAGTTCGGGACCCCCTACCCGGGATCCGCCGGTTTTGACACCGACAGTGATAGCTAGAGAGTCATATGAGGGAACGCAAGATATCTCTAGGGAGAGAGAGTGTGTGTGAGCGACATACAAGAGAACAATGGAGAAATATGAGACCCTGGTAGACAGAGTATGTGTTTGTGTGTGAGAAAGAGATGTTTAAGAGGAAGATTCGTAGGTTCTCATATCTAAGGAGCCAAAGACATCTCTGTATGAGGGGTGTGCAAGTGGCACACCTGGGAATAGTGGAGAGAAATGAGACCCCGGGAGACAAAGTTTTGTGTTTGCGTGAGAGGAAGAGATTCCACATGGAGAATCATAGTTAGAGACACATAGCAGGGAGCGAGATATACTTAGAGAGAGATAAAGTGATGAAGGTCGAGGGAGAGAGTACTGTCCGTGTGTTACGAAGATAAAAGATCATTGTCGACATACAGGTAGCACGAGAGATACCTGAGAGACGATGAACGTGTATAGGTCCAGAGAGATAGTCCTATATAAGCATGAGTGATAGCTATATGAAATGAATATCTGGATTAAAGGGGATTCAAATATTTAAACTGGAGATCACGACATTGATAATATCATAACGCAAATTGGTGTATCAAATATGCATATTCATTTGAATTTGGGCACACGTTAATGTTATATAGTTTATCAATATTGGTGATCCATAGATTATTTAAGTACAAACAATGCATGGCTTATATGCAATTAATGTCTAAATGGGATTACAAACAATGCATGGTTTATATGTAATTAAAAAAAACCGCATGAAACACACATTAATTGGAGACAGTTAGCAAGGAATGCATACATTTTATTTCAACATAAAGTGGGTCCAAATATTTGAAAATACAAATTGATGGATAAAACCTTATGAATCTGAGATCATGCCATTTGTAAACCATATTTATGTATAAATGGTGTTGTGCTTTTGAAAGTATATATAAAAAATGATGTTTATAGAATGTAATTCCAATTGAAAATGGATCCCGCCCGAAAAAATAGAATACAAACGGGATTGAATTGAGTTGGCACGGTAAACATGCACTCTGCAAAATTTGAACGAAGTGGGGAAAGTCGTTGTAACCGCCCGAAACCAAAATCTGCGAGATGGAAATTACCACTGCCTATCCCTGCCACGCAAAGCCTATCTGCTGGATTTCTATAGGTTTCGATAGGGGTAGGTTTGTAATTTCACCCAAATGTGACGTAACCGCCTCTCACCCGGATTCATTCACGGTGGGTGTCGGTGTCAAAACCGGCGGATCTCGGGTAGGGGGTCCCGATCTGTGCGTCTAAGGCTAATGGTAACAGGAGGCAAGGGACACGATGTTTTACCCAGTTTCGGGCCCTCTCGATGGAGGTAAAACCCTACTTCCTGCTTGATTGATATTGATGATATGGGTATTACAAGAGTTGATCTACCACGAGATTGTAGAGGCTAAACCCTGGAAGCTAGCCTATGATGATAATGATTGTTATGATCGTCCCTATACGGACCAAACCCTCCAGTTTATATAGACACCAGAGGGGGCTAGGGTTTACACAGAGTCAGTTACAAAGAAGGAGATCTAATATCCGGATCGCCAAGCTTGTCTTCCACGCAAAGGAGAGTCCCAGCCAGACACGGGACGAAGTCTTGAGTCTTGTATCTTCACGGTCCGTCAGTCCGGCCAAAGTATATAGTCCGGCTGTCCGGACAACCCCTAATCCAGGACTCCCTTCGTAGCCCATGAACCAGGCTTCAATGACGATGAGTCCGGCGCGTAGTTTGTCTTCGGCATTGCGAGGCGGGTTCCATCTCCGAATACTCCAAAGTGATTGGCGAACACTTGAATCGTGTCTGGATCCGCAAGATGATCTTCACATTACCACCGGAGAGAGAATGACATTCCACAAATGTAATCTGCTGACAATTTTTATATGACGTGCTCTTGCACCGTGGCTCGGCCCAATATGAACCGGTTTTTCTTGGCCTACCTCGATATGCGTTGCGAGGCGGTTTTATTGGCATGCCATGCCAAAGCAGAGATCATGTTCCTTTTATTGCGGGATCCTCCATCAATACAGGTGTGTGCGTCCCCACGACGTCTGTTGGTATGACTCTGTGTTTTCAGATAAGTCCCGAGCGGTTACGCTGAGGACACTTGATATTCACTCCCTTTATAACGGGGCCGAGGCCTATCCTCTTTTCCACCACTCTTGTGCCTTTCCATATCTAACACCCAAAGCCCAAGCTCAAGCACTTCGGATCATCAATCATGTCCGGATCCAACCTTCAAGGCCGGTGGATGGCCTCCTCGGTCACAAAGAAGAACATTGCGAAGCTTAGGGAGGTAGGATATCTGACCGCCGACATCGAGCACAGGCTTCCTGCTCCAGGGCAGGTCATCCCTACTCCTGAGCCTAACAAGAGCGTCGTATTTGTTTCTCACTTTCTCCGCGGCTTAGGCTTCACCCTTGATCCCTTTGTAAGAGGGCTCATGTTCTATTACAGGCTAGATTTTCATGATCTAGCTCTGGACGCCATCCTTCACATCTTGTCGTTCATCGTTGTGTGTGAGGCTTTTCTCCGCGTCACCCCGCACTTCGGCTTATGGCTCAAGACCTTCAATGTGAAGCAGAAGATGATTGAGGTGCGACACACGGAGTGCGGAGGCGCTGTAATAAGCAGGAACGCCGATGCCCCATGGCCAGAGGGCTCCTTCCCAGAGGTGTCCGATCTATGGCAGAGGAGGTGGTTTTATGTCATGGCTCCTAGAGGCACTAAGTGGGTGGCTTCCCCCGACTTCCGTTCGGGCCCTCCGCCTCAACTGGCGTCATGGGCCAACGTAGGATGGGAGTGGGGCCTGCTAGTGATGTACCAACATTGCAGAGCCGTATCCGGGAGCTTCTTGAGAGGGACATTAGCTCTGTTAGCATAATTCAGGTAATGCTAGTCCGACGGATGTTGCCGTGCAAACGTCGGCCTCTCCTGATGTGGGAGTTCAATCCGACAAACTATTCTGCACTTCTTCGGCCTGACGCTCGAAGGGATGTGTAAGTTATTCTTCGGACCACAAGTAAAGTGTCCGGACACCATCGAGGATTTGAGCCTGAGATGCAATCGCCCAGATACCCAAGTAAGTAACCCAGAAACCGAACACTTCGTTTGTATTATCATAACATTATTCTGAAAATCCTCCGTGGCCAGGAATGGCTCAGCAAGGCGGAGAGAATCAGGTGTCTGGCGCCATTTCCCGAAGGCTCGCCTAGTCCCGCCATAGCCAAGATGCTTGGTCGTGTGCTAAGTAAAGTGCCCTCGGGGAAAGACGAAGGGAAGAACAGAGAAGAAAAACTTCACGCACTGCACATCCAAACCGGGGGAATTGCTTCATCCCCAAAGGAGGATAGCCGGGGAGGGGAATCTAAGGCCTCCTCCCCTCGCGGGAGGAAGAGGGCCGCCTCCGAAGACTTGGAGACGGAGGTGCCCCGACAAGGGAAGAGAGATTCACCATGGGGCGCTGCCCCGAAGGGCGTCTTCACCGTGCCATGCCCGCCAACGGGCCTGCCCTCAGCCGAGCTGTAAGTTAATCGTAAATAAGAAGGTACTGCTTCCTTCTCCGAGAACAATAACCAGGATCCATTCTCTGCAGTCCGGCTAGCAGCTCTTCTCGACAGAGTTCGTCTTTGGGAGATCTCCTTCCGGAGATGATGGAGAGTGAGACCCCATCTAACTCCCTCGATGCGGCTATATCTCCCACGTGTCGAGGCACGACTTAGAGGCATAACCGCATTGAAAGCAATGTCGCAAGTGAGGTAATCTTCACACAACCCATGTAATACATAAGGGAAAGAGATACATAGTTGGCTTACAATGCCACTTCACACAATACATAAATAAACATCCATCATTCAGAGTACACTCAAGGTCCGACCACGGAACCAAAATAAAAGAAGATACCCCAAATGCTACACAGATCCCCGATCGTCCCAACTGGCTCCACTACGATCATCAGGAAAAGACACATAGTAACGACCACGTTCCTCATTGAACTCCCACTTGAGCTCGGTGCGCCACCTGACCGCATCGCCGGCACCTGCAACTGTTTTGGTAGAATCTGTGAGTCACGGGACTCAGCAATCTCACACCGCGAGATCAAGACTATTTAAGCTTATTGGAAGGACAGAGTTGTAAGGTGGAGCTGCTGCGTTTACTAGCATATATGGTGGCTACATTCGCAAAAGAGAGCGAGAAGAGGAGCAAAGCACGGTCGTGAAGCTAGTAGCGATCAAGAAGTGATCCTGAACTACTTACGCCGACATAACTCCAACATCGTGTTCACTTCCGGACTCCGAGAAGAGACCATCACGTTACACACGCGTTGATGTGTATTTTAATTGTGGTCAACTTTGGGTTTTCTACAACCGACATTAACAAATTCCTATCTGCCTCATAACCGCGGGCACGGATTTGGAAAGATAATACCCTGCAGGGGTGTCCCAACTTAGCCCATTATAAGCTCTCACGGTCAACGAAGGATATTCCTTCTATCGGAAGACCCGATCAATCTCGAATCCCGGACTACAAGACATTTCGACAGCAATAAAACAAGACCAGCAAAGCCACCCGAATGTGCCGACAAACCCGATAGGAGCTGGACATATCTCGTTCTCGTGGCACACCGGATGGGCAAGACGTCGGGTTGGCATAGACCCTGGATTGCCTAGGGGCGCCGGACATCGCCAGTTGTGCCAAGACTCAAGGAGCACTGGTCCGGGGTTAAATAAAGATGACCTCGGCTCGCGAAACCCGGGGAAAAAGGCTTAGGTGGCAAATGGTAAAACCAAAGTTGGGCCTTCTTTGGAGGAGTCTTATTCAAAGCGAACTGTCAAGGGGTCCCATAAATCACCCAACCGTAAGGCACGCGAAATCAAGGAACATAACACCGTATGACGGAAACTAGGTGGCAAGAGTGGAACAAAACGCCGGGCATAAGGCCGAGCCTTCCACCCTTTACCAAGTATATAGATGCATTAATTATAGCAGATATATATTGTGATATCCCCAACAAGTTAACATGTTCCAACAAGGAACAACATCTCCATGTTTCAACAAGGAACAAACTTCAACTTCACCGCAACTAGCAACGCTATAAGAGGGCTGAGCAAAGCGGTAACATAGCCAATCAACGGTTTGCTAGGAAAGGATGGTTAGGGCTGACATGGCAATATGGGTGGCATGATAAGCAAGTGATAGGCATCGTAGCATAGGCATAGCAAAAGAGCGAGCATCTAGCATAGCAAAGATAGAAGTGATTTCGAGGGTATGGTCATCTTGCTCGCAATGTTCTCGAGTTGTCGAAAGCTTGATCCTCGTAAGCGTTCTCAACAGGTTCCTCGCTCACGCACTCGCCTCCGGCTCTACCCAAAGCAAGAAAACAAACAAAGGAACCACAATAAATCACGGTGCAATG
Organism: Aegilops longissima; assembly: GCA_021605205.1. NCBI lineage: Eukaryota > Viridiplantae > Streptophyta > Magnoliopsida > Poales > Poaceae > Aegilops > Aegilops longissima. The sequence continues at coordinate 406,753,096 of CM038680.1, forward strand.
CACAAGCAACATGATGCAAAACATGACATGATATGCGATATGTGATATGCAATGCGTATGCAGCGCCGGAAGGAAAATGATGAACCAGGCATCAACTTGGCAAACCAAGTATGCCGCTGAAAGATGAGATGATTTCGTTGAAATCGATATAAAGATCACCGAATCGGATGCACGGTTTGCAAATGACAAGCAAAACAAGAATGGCACAAATCTGTCATTAACAGCATGATACCACTTAGCAAGCAACAAGAAATTAAGCTACTGCACTCAAACATACCAAAAAAGCACATGGCAGGGATCTACTCAAGATGCTTGACAAAAGATGAACACTGAGCTACGGCTAAATCACATCATAACAGGTCCAAACAAGCATGGCAAAAGTGCACAAAATATCAGGCTGGACATGACAAAAACAGCATCAGGTAGCAATGTTCAGAGCAAGAAAACTACATGCTACAGGAACTTATAATAGCAAAACAAGGCTTGAAATGAATCTACGCAAAGCATAGAACAAAAGTCCCTTACTGACCATAAGCCAAAAAGGATCAGAAAATATAGTAACACCCATGTCAATATCGCAAGTTTCGTTAACAGATTCAGCAACATGGCATGTCAAAAACTGATAACAAGTAGGCATGTTTAAGAGCTCAAATCACTCACTACAGGACCTTATATGATAAACTAAGCATACATACATCAATAAGACATGGCATAGAAGACATACATGGCAAGAACAACATCATAGCATAAACGGATCAACCACAACAACCTTGGCAAAATTGAATAACATGTAAATAATCTGCCAGGAAACATTTGATAGCAAAAGTAGAGCTCGATTGACTCAAGCTATGGCACTCCATAATTGCAAACAAAGGCATGGATGGATAAAGGATAACCATATGTTCAAAACATCCTTACTTAAGTACTCAAAATATGCATGGATCTCTCGGTAGCATCAAGTTAACATGGCATCAAAATATCAGCTAAACAGGGCTGAAAACAGCAACATCAGGACACCTACTTTGCATGCTTGTGCTAGTCACCACATAAATCACAAAAATGCATGGCATACACCCCTGGAAAGATGGCATGGCATATTACAAAACACATGTAGGACTCAAATTCATAGGGTGCACACATCAATCATGGCAAAAATAACAAAAGTGCAAGTTCTGTTAAGAAACAGAAACTAACATCACATAGCCCTCGTCCAACAGCATTTCAGGCAAAAAGACAAGCTCAAATGAAAATGATGCAATGAGATGAAATGATCTACTCTTCGGGGCGAACATTTTGACATATTACACGCACGAAACGGAGCTACAGATGCAAAGTTATGATGCGTTGAAAATACCACAAAATAAACAACGGAATAAAACTTAGATGAATTTTTGAGTGGGGGAAGAAGTCAACGGGATCTGAGATCCGGATCGGGCCGGATCCGATCGGGGCGATGGCGGCGGCGGCTGCTCGCTCGCCGGCGAGGAGGAGGAGGAGGCGGGCCGGGAGGTCGCCGGCGGAGGGCGGCGCCGGCGGGCGGGCGAAGCGGGCGAGGGCGACGGAGGCGGCGATCTCCGGTGGCAGGCTGGCGACGGGCGGCACGGCGGGAGCCGTGGCGGTGAGGCGGAGCGGCGAGGAGATCCGGGCGGCGGCGGGCGCGCGCCCGGTGGTGGCGGCGGGAGGCCATGGGCGGCGGAGGGCGCGGAGGCGCGGCGCTGCTGGTGGCGGGGGCTCGCCTGGGCCCGCTGGCCGGGCGGCGCTGGGGCGGCGGCGTGCTGCCACGTGGCGCAAGGCTGATTCGCCGGGCGGGCGGCGAGGTGGGGCGGACGTGTCCGGCGGCGCGGTAGATTTGTCCGGGCGCAAGGATGAGGATGACTAGGGTTGGACCCGGATTTGGAATGGGGGTTGTATAAATAGGCATAGATGGAGCTAGGAGAGTCCAAATGAGGTGTAGTTTTCGCCCACACGATCGTGATCGAACGACGGAGAGCATGGAGGTGACTTAGATGGGTTATTGGGCTGTTTTGAAGGGGTGTTGGGCTGCAACTTAAAAGAGGCCTTTGCGAGAGTGCGGTTAACCGTTGAGTACCAAACGAGCTCCAAATGACCCGAACTTGACCGGTGGTCTACCGTGGTATACCAAGGCCACTTGACAAACCTCGTCCATTACGAGAACGTTTAGTACCGCACACGGAAAAACGTAAAAGGGGACGCCAGGGAGATAGGAGTGCGGATTGCAAAACGGGCAACGGAAAATGCTCGGAATCATGAGACTAACACGTATGCAAATGCGATGCACATGATGACATGATATAAAATGCATGACATGGACAAAATGCAAAATGAAGAAAACCCAACCACGGAGGGAATATCATATCACAATGCCGAAAATGGCAAGAGTTGGAGTTACAAATATGGAAAGTTACTTCCGGGTGTTACAACACTCCACCACTACAAGAGGATCACGCCCGAGATCTAGGACTGAAAGAACTCCGGATATTCGAGCGGAGGTGATCCTCGCGCCCTGTGTGGCTTCACGGTCGGAATGGTGTGACCACTTCACTTTCAGGAATTTGATTGACTTGTTGCGATTCTTGCGCTTTCGGTTTCTTCAAGAATAGCAACGGGTGCTCATGATAAGAGAGATCTTCTTGAAGGTCAATTTCTTGAAGTTGATAGTGCGTTCAGAGTCTTGAAGCACTTGCGAAGCTGTGACACGTGAAACACATCGTGCACATTCGCAAGTTGGACGGAAGCTCGTTGATAGGCTAGATCGCCTCTTTTGCCAATGATCTTGAAATGACCCACGATCTAGGGGCAAGCTTCCTTTGATACCGGGCGACGAGTGCCTTTCATTGAGAGACGCGGAGGTAGAAATGGTCTCCGATTTCAAAAGCCACATCACGGTGCTTGTCATCATAATAGCTCTTCCGGGCGCGATTATGCTGCTTTGAGATTCTCACGAATGACTTTGCACATTTCTTCCGCTTCGTGATCAAGTCATTGCTAAGAAGTTGGCGCTCACCTGTCTCGGACCAATTGAGAGGAGTACGACACTTTCTCGCCATAGAGAATTTCGAATGGGGCCTTGCCCAACTCGCTTGGAAGCTGTTGTTGTAGGAGAACTCGACATATGGAAGACAATCTTCCCACTTCATACCGAAAGAAATGACACAAGCCCTGAGCATATCTTCAAGGATTTGATTGACTCGCTCAACTTGGCCACTTGTTTGAGGATGGAAAGCTGTGCTGAAACGAATGTTGGTGCCCATGGCCTTCTTAAAAGAATCCCAAAACTTGGAGGTAAAGATGCTGCCACGGTCTGAAGAGATCACTTGTGGAATGCCGTGCAAAGAGACAATCCTGGAGGTGTATAGCTCTGCCAACTGAGCTGCTGTGATAGACTCTTTGATAGGAAGAAAATGAGCCATTTTAGTAAGCTTGTCAATGACAACGAAGATAGCATCATTTCCACGCTTGGACTTTGGAAATCTAGTAACGAAGTCCATTTCGATATGATCAAACTTCCATTCTGGAATAGCAAGAGGTTGGAGGAGACCAGCTGGTCGTTGGTGTTCTGCTTTCACTCTTCTGCAGACATCACATTCATTCACGAATTGAGCAATTTCTCGCTTCATTCGCTTCCACCAATATGATCGCTTGAGGTCATGGTACATCTTCGCATTTCCGTGATGAATGGATAGAAGCGAATTGTGTGCCTCGTTCATAATGACTTTACGAGATCACCCTTTGGAACCACAATCCGTCCTCAAGAAAAGAGTATCTTTGTCATCAACGTGGAAGCACTTGTACTTGAATGCCCTTGTCGATACCACGCTTCACCTTTTTCACCATGGTATCCGAAGTTGAGCCTCACGAATCTGATCTTCCAAAGTAGGAGAGACTATGAGGTTGGCAAGAAAGCCTTGAGGAACAACTTGAAGATTCAGCTTATGGAAAGCTTCACAGAGATCCGCTGGAAGGGCTTGAGGACTAAACTGCTGCGAGAAGCCTTCCTGCTCAAAGCATCTGCAATGACATTGGCCTTGCCTGAGTATATTCAATACTTGGGTTGTACTCTTGAATCATTTCACCCATCGAGTTTGCTCGAGGTTGAGGTTGGGCTGAGTGAATATATACTTGAGACTCTTGTGATCGGTGAAAATGTCCACTTTCCTTCCCAACAAGAGATGTCTCCATGTTATCAATGCATGGACAATCGCCGCCAACTCAAGATCGTGAGTGGGGTAGTTCTTTTCGTTGGGCTTCAATCTGGCGAGAGGTATAGGCCACAACTCTCTTCTCTTGCATTAACACAGACCGAGACCTTGAAGAGAAGCATCACGTAAAACTTCAAATGGCTTGGATTCATCAGAGGAGTCAAGGCAGAGCTGTGACGAGTTTCTCTTTGAGAGTATTGAAAGCAACGTCACACTCGGGAGACCGTATATACTTCACATGCTTCGGAGGAGGTTGGAAAGAGGCTTTGCAATCTTGGAGAAATTCTTAACGAATCTTCGCAATAGCTTGCAAGACCAAGAAAATGCGGAGCTGCTTGACATTCCGAGGAGGTTCCCAATTCACAATTGCGCAGACACCTTCTCGGGATTAACAGCGATGCCCTTGGCGGAGATGATATGACCAAGATAAAGCACTTCATCAAGCCAAAATTCACATTTGGAGAACTTCAGATAGAATTGATGCTCTCGAGCTTGTCTAGCACCAATCGCAAATGTTTGGCATGATCCTTCTTATTCTTGGAGAAGACCAAAATATCATCAAGATAGACCAAGACGAATTCATTGGTGTAGGGGTTGAAGATGAAGTTCATCATCCGAGAGAATGTTGGAGGAGCATTGACAAGGCCGAAAGACATGACAGTATATTCATAAGAACCAAAGCTTGTTCTGAATGCTGTCTTGGGAATATCTTGTTCACGAATGCGAATCTGATGATAACCCATATGAAGGTCAAGCTTGGAGAATGCTTTAGCACCTTTGAGTTGCTCGAAAAGCTCATTGATGTTGGGAAGTGGATACTTGTTCTTGATTGTCTTCTTATTCAATGGACGGTAATCGACGCAAAGTCGGTCCGTTCCAAGAATAAGATCAATATCCGAATCACCGAGAACCATTGGTTCAGCCAGAAATCTATAATCGCCCATCTTGATAGAAACATCTGGAGCCATCATTTTGTATTCATGAATAAACCCGAAGAGGAAACCGCTATCGGCTTAGGCAGATCGACAGTATGCAAATTGTTCATGGATGCAAAAGGTCTTGATATGAAAGAAATAGATGCACCAGTATCAAATAAGACTTTTGCAGAATATCATTAATCGGAAGATTACCCATTATCACATCGAAGATTCCTCCGCTTGAGCTGCATTCATCATGTTCACCTTTGCGACTTGGGATTATGCTTGACCACTGCATTGCTTGAAGATTTCACAGAGGAGGAGGCGGAAGGCGCCTTTGGTTGAAGCACTTGTTCGCATAGTGACCTTCTGCCGACATTTGTTGCAAGTCACCTCGAGAGCGGACGGTGGTAAGGAGCACTTGACTTTGGAGCTTGAGAATTATACTTGTTACGATAGCCTGGGTTGGGTGGGTGGGAAGATCCACGCCACTGAGTTCTTCTCACGATAAGGCCGACGGAACGGAGGAGGAGGAAGGTAGAACTTCTGCTGCTTAGCTGCCACTTGAGAGGAAGAAGAAGACTGAACTGCATCCCCGATTCTCTTCTTAGAAGCCTCACATTTGAGCTGGGCAGCTTGCTTCTTGAGCCATGTTGTAGAATTCATCATACTTTTCTCGCTCAAAAGCACAAGAGCTAATTGCAGATCTTCTCCGAGACCACCTCTGAATTGATAGATCATACTCTTTTCATCGTGGACGCCTTGCTTAGCAAAGCGAGCGAAGTTTCGAACTGGATTTTGTATTGATACACAGACATGTTTCCTTGCTTGAGATTGCGGAACTCCTCACGCTTGCTCTCAACAACACTTTTCGAATGTGGTGAGCTCTGAAATCTCGGTGGAACTCATCCTGTAATGACACGACCTCCTCTCGAATCTTTGTATTGCTGGTACCACTCAGCAGCTTGGTCCTTGAGTTGAAACGATGCAAACTTGACAAAGTCCTCAGGTCTGACATTGCTACATTCAAAATATTTGCAGATGTCCACAAGCCAATCGTCAGCGTCTGTAGCCTCGACACAGAAACTGAAAGACTTCGGCTGATTAGCGAGGAACTGACTGAGAGTAGAAAAGTGCGGCTGGTTGTTGCCTTGACCTTGATTTCCTTGACTGCCTTGCCCTTGAGTACGTTCTTGCAAGAGCTGCAAAATCATCTGAGCATTGGCATTGGTGGCTGCCATGATAGCTTGCCAGGCCTCCGGAGGCGGAGGTGGAGGTGGAGGGTTCGACTGACTCCCATCATCACGATCCGGATTCAGACGCGTTGGCGGAGCCATCCTGAAGAGGGTGACATCCGTTAGCACTTTGATAGACAAATAGTCAAGTAGAATCAACGGATAGAAATTGCAACATATAGTCTTCACAATAAACATTCGAACAAGGATGAACGAATGAATTCCAAAAGCTAATCATCACATGTCCATTAAGGTGAGAAGCCACTTAGATAAAGGTATGAAATCACCATCTGCCTTTGAAACAACTCGAATATCACAACTGAAAACAAAACAAAAGATTGGCTTCTCGAATAAGCCGGAACAAACACATGATAGAGATTTCGCCCAAAGTGTTCGTGGTGGGGCCCACACGAGCACGACGTACAACGGACATCACGAATGACAAACAAGACGTCCCCGAATCAGCATAGCCAAGGATTCTTTAAGACGCCTCGCGACCACTGTAAATCGACCGTGAATGGGCGGACCACTAGACGTTGAACCCCAATCTCAAATCATACATCTGTCGGAAAGATATCCCGTAAGCTACTAGAATTCCCACCTATAAACTCCCGAAACTTTACGGTTATGCAATCTGGTGTTGGGGATACAGGGACACAAAATATATCACCCAAACTAACAATACCTAGATCCATTGTATCCATCCGTCAACACATAACCAAGAAACCTTCGAAATCGTGTACCTCGACCTTGAAAAACATCCGTTATACAAGTCATGGCAATACTCGAGCTCGCCTCAAAGATCGGGTTATCGGGTTATCTCACCAACAACTGCACAAAAGAGATTTCGATGTCGGTAAAACTCGTGTATTCCAGAACTGCAACGATAAAATTGTGACGACAACACCTCGGAGCTCAACTCCCCGGACACCGCCACAACCCCTAAATGTCGAGGCACCAAGAACAATGTTCTCGTCACAAAACCATCGAACGATCCCAAGATACCAGCGTGATCCTAAATTTTTTTAGTGAAATTTGAGAAGAGGAGAGTCAAAACTCACGTCAGATACCTCACCAGAGCGACGAAGGACCTGGGAGTAAAAAGAATCCTACTCTCCGATATATATAATCCTAAGACTCAAAACATTTTCCATTCTAGACTCAACAACGCCAGCAAACAATCAAGTAGGGGGGCTCCTAAGTCGGGGAAGGCTCTGATACCAACTTGTAACTCCCTCGATGCGGCTATATCTCCCACGTGCCGAGGAACGACTTAGAGGCATAACCGCATTGAAAGCAATGTCGCAAGTGAGGTAATCTTCACACAACCCATGTAATACATAAGGGAAAGAGATACATAGTTGGCTTATAGTCGCCACTTCACACAATACATAAATAAACATCCATCATTCAGAGTACACTCAAGGTCCGACTACGGAACCAAAATAAAAGAAGATACCCCAAATGCTACATGATCCCCGATCGTCCCAACTGGCTCCACTATCGATCATCAGGAAAAGACACATAGTAACGACCACGTTCCTCATCGAACTCCCACTTGAGCTCGGTTGTGTCACCTGCACTGGCATCGTCGGCACCTGCAACTGTTTTGGTAGAATATGTGAGTCACGGGGACTCAGCAATCTCACACCCGCGAGATCAAGACTATTTAAGCTTATTGGAAGGACATAGTTGCAAGGTGGAGCTGCTGCAAGTTTACTCAGCATATATGGTGGCTACATTCGCAAAAGAGAGCGAGAAGAGGAGCAAAGCACGGTCGTGAAGCTAGTAGCGATCAAGAAGTGATCCTGAACTACTTACGCCGACATAACTCCAACATCGTGTTCACTTCCGGACTCCGAGAAGAGACCATCACGGTTACACACGCGTTGATGTGTATTTTAATTGAGGTCAACTTTGGGTTTTCTACAACCGACATTAACAAATTCCCATCTGCCTCATAAACGCGGCACGGCTTTGAAAGATAATACCCGCAGGGTGTCCCAACTTAGCCCATTATAAGCTCTCACGGTCAACGAAGGATATTCCTTCTACCGGAAGACCCGATCAATCTCGGAATCCCGGACTACAAGACATTTCGACAGCAATAAAACAAGACCAGCAAAGCCACCCGAATGTGTCGACAAATCCCGATAGGAGCTGCACATATCTCGTTCTCAGGGCACACCGGATGGGCAAGACGTCGGGTTGGCATAGACCCTGGATTTCCCAGGGGGCGCCGGACATCGCCCAGGTTGGGCCAGCACTCGAAGGAGCATTGGTCCGGGGGTTAAAATAAAGACGACCCTCGGGCTCGCGAAAACCCGGGGGAAAAAGGCTTAGGTGGCAAATGGTAAAACCAAAGTTGGGCCTTGCTGGAGGAGTCTTATTCAAAGTGAACTGTCAAAGGGGTCCCATAAATCACCCAACCGTGTAAGGATCGCGAAATCAAGGAACATAACACCGTATGACGGAAACTAGGTGGCAAGAGTGGAACAAAACACTGCATAAGGCCGAGCCTTCCACCCTTTACCAAGTATATAGATGCATTAATTATAGCAGATATATATTGTGATATCCCAACAAGTAAACATGTTCCAACAAGGAACAACATCTCCATGTTCCAACAAGGAACAAACTTCAACTTCACCGCAACTAGCAACGCTATAAGAGGGCTGAGCAAAGCGGTAACATAGCCAATCAACGGTTTGCTAGGAAAGGATGGTTAGGGCTGACATGGCAATATGGGTGGCATGATAAGCAAGTGATAGGCATCATAGCATAGGCATAGCAAAAGAGCGAGCATCTAGCATAGCAAAGATAGAAGTGATTTCGAGGGTATGGTCATCTTGCTCGCAATGTTCTCGAGTTGTCGAAAGCTTGATCCTCGTAAGCGTTCTCAACAGGTTCCTCATTCACGCACTCGCCTCCGGCTCTACCCAAAGCAAGAACACAAACAAAGGAACCACAATAAATCACGGTGCAATGCACAAGCAACATGATGCAAAACATGACATGATATGCGAGATGTGATATGCAATGCGATGCGCGCTCCGAAAGAAAATGATGAACCAGGCATCAACTTGGCAAACCAAGTATGCCGCTGAAAGATGAGATGATTTCGGTTGAAATCGATATAAAGATCACCGGAATCGGATGCACGGTTTGCAAATGACAAGCAAAACAAGAATGGCACAAATCTACCATTAACAACATGATACCACTTAGCAAGCAACAAGAAATTAAGCTACTGCACTCGAACGTACCAACAAAGCACATGGCAGTGATCTACTCAAGATGCTTGACAAAAGATGAACACTGAGCTACGGCTAAATCACATCATAACAGGTCCAAACAAGCATGGCAAAAGTGCACAAAATATCAGGCTGGACATGACAAAAACCGCATCAGGTAGCAATGTTCAGAGCAAGGAAACTACATGCTACAGGAACTTATAATAGAAAAACAAGGCATGGCATGAATCTACTCAAAGCATAGAACGAAAGTCCCTTACTGACCATTAGCCAAAAAAGATCAGAAAATATAGTAACACCCATGTCAATATCGCAAGTTTCGTTAACAGATTCAGCAACATGGCATGTCAAAAACTGCCAACAAGTAGGCATGTTTAAGAGCTCAAAGCACTCACTACAGGGCCTTATATGATAAACTAAGCATACATACATCAAGAAGACATGGCATAGAAGACATACATGGCAAGAACAACATCATAGCATAAACGGATCAACCACAACAACCTTGGCAAAATTGAATAACATGTAAACAATCTGCCAGGAAACATTTGATAGCAAAAGTAGAGCTCGATGGACTCAAGCTATGGCACTCCATAATTGCAAACAAAGGCATGGATGGATAGAGCATAACCATGTGTTCAAAACATCCTTACTTAAGTATCTCAAAATATGCATGGATTTCTCGGTAGCATCAAGTTAACATGGCATCAAAATATCGCCTAAACAGGCTGAAAACAGCAACATCAGGACACCTACTTTGCATGCTTGTGCTAGTCACCACATAGATCACAAAAATACATGGCATACACCCCTGGAAAGATGGCATGGCATATTACAAAACACATGTAGGACTCAAATTCATAGGGTTCACACATCAATCATGGCAAAAATAACAAAAGTGCAAGTTCTGTTAAGAAACAGAAACTAACATCATATAGCCCTCGTCCAACAGCATTTCGGGCATCAAGATGAGCTCAAATGAAAATGATGCAATGAGATGAAATGATCTACTCTTCGGGACGAACATTTTGACATATTACACGCACGAAACGGAGCTACAGATGCAAAGTTATGATGCGTTGAAAATGCCAAAAAATAAACAACGGAATAAAACTTAGATGAATTTTTGAGGGGGGGAAGAAGTCAACGGGATCTGAGATCCGGATCGGGCCGGACCCGATCGGGGCGATGGCGGCGGCGGCTCCACGGAGCTCGCCCGGCGAGGAGGAGGAGGCGGGCCGGGAGGTCGCCGGCGGAGGCGGCGGCGCCGGGCGGGCGCCGCGGCAGGGCGACGGAGGCGGCGATCTCCGGTGGCGGCGCTGGCGACGGGCGCACGGGCGGGGAGCAGTGGCAGTGAGGCAGAGCGGCGAGAGATCCGGCGGCGGGCGGCGGCGCGCGCCGGGCGGCGGGCGGGAGGCGCATCGCGGCGGCGGAGGAGGCGGAGGCTTGGAGGTGTGTGTGTGGCGCGCGGGCGGCGGCGCTGGGGCGCGTGCCCATGTGGCGCGCTTCTGATTCGCCGGGCGGCGGCGGCGGCGTGGTGGGGCGGACGTGTCCGGGCGGCGCGGTAGATTTGTCCGAGCGCAAGGATGAGGATGACTAGGGTTGGACCCGGATTTGGAATGGGGGTTGTATAAATAGGCATAGAGGGAGCTAGGAGAGTCCAAATGAGGTGTAGTTTTTACCACACGATCGTGATCGAACGACGGAGAGCATGGAGGTGACTTAGATGGGTTATTGGGCTGTTTTGAAGGGGTGTTGGGCTGCAACTTAAAAGAGGCCTTTGCGAGAGTGCGGTTAACCGTTGGAGTACCAAACGAGCTCCAAATGACCCGAAACTTGACCGGTGGTATACCAAGGCCACTTGACAAACCTCGGTCCATTCCGAGAACGTTTAGTACCCGCACACGGAAAAACGTAAAAGGGGACGCCGGGGGAGATAGGAGTGCCGGATTGCAAAACGGGCAACGGGAAAAATGCTCGGAATCATGAGACGAACACGTATGCAAATGCAATGCACATGATGACATGATATAAAATGCATGACATGGACAAAATGCAAAATTAAGAAAAACCCAACCACGGAGGGAATATCATATCACAATGCCAAAAATGGCAAGAGTTGGAGTTACAAATATGGAAAGTTACTTCCGGGGTGTTACACCCCACCAACCTCCCCGCCTCATATGGCGGGCGACCCCGAGGTGTCGTCACGGAGCAGTCCAGATCTGCTAAAGCAAGAAGCTAATACTTCGGCCGCCCTGAGCTCGGAGTGTTCGGCTCCCACGGGGGGCGATAAGAAGGGTCTGGCACAGTTCGGCGTCCGGCCGGACACACTGACGGGCCTTCTGGAGCGAGCTGCTCTCTCGGAGGAGCACCGTTCATTAATGAGCACGGTGCTCGAGAAGATCTCATCCGCCACAAGCGGGTTGAATGAAGCCTTTACGAGCCTGCTCAGAGGCTTTGAGGTATGTAAGGAAAATACATAATTTTTGACTGTGACGCACGCGCTAGGTGTGCTCCATATGGATAGTAGCCCCTGAGACTCTGGTTGCCAGCCCTAGGTGGCAAATGAAGGATCACAATGTTAAGTAATGATCACGCTGTATTTATGCGCAGGTGTCTAAGGATCAAGCAGCCGACCGGTCAGTTGAAGTTGCCGAACTGAGGCGACAGATTGGAGTTATTGATGCCGACATCACACTTGTGAACGAGCGGCTTAACGAGTCACAAGGTATGTGCTCTGCTTTCCTTATTTTTTATAGAAAAAATTGAGAGGAGCATAATATTAATGCGATATGCTTGGGCTGCAGACGGTGCTGCTGCCGTGGAAATCCTGAGGGCGGAACTTGCCCTGGCCAAGGAACAAGCCCGGGCTAGCAATGTTGTTGCCCTAAAGGCGGCCGAAGAGTTGAGAGCCGAACAGGCTGCTCATCGCCGAAGCGAAGACAAAATAGCTGAGATGGCTGTGGAGCTGAAAAATGCCGCCGACCGGTATGAGCTCCTTGAAAACGAGAATCAATCTAATTCGGCTGACCTGAAGAAAGCACTTGATGCGCCCAAGGAGACGCGGTCCGAAATCGGGGATGCGCGGGAGGAGCTTCGACAGGCTGGAGAAATCGCGGCAGGAAGCCCCTATTTATTGCGGATGAAGTCTTCAGATCCAAAGTATGGCTGAGGCGGTCAAGTATTTCGAAGATCAAAAAGATAAGGAAGTGGGGAAGCTGTTCTGGTCGCAATTCAGTGCTCCCACGCGCCCAGTACCGTTGAGTGAGAGGATGGCTGCTGTGGCTGAGCTTCATAGGCTGTCCGGTCTTGCAATGCGGTCTGTAATAGACCATCTATGGACGAAGGGGCCTAAGCCGGACATTTATTTTGGTTTAGTGCAACAATTCCTTGGTGCCGTATCATAGATTGATGCCATGAATAGGTCGGCGCGCATACAGGGTGCACAGATGGCTCTTGCCCATGTTAAAGCATATTTGACAGATATGGAGGCCACCATCATTGCGACCCAGAATCTGGCAGGAGGCCAGGATCCGGCCGAACACTACTTGGAGCAGGTAACAGAAGGTGCTCGCTTAATAGAGGCTCAGTGCTCGAAGAATGTCATGTTCGAGTAACAAATTGTTTCATTGTAAAAACAATGCTATTTTAATTATGAAGGCTATGTTTATACTTTTTTCCCAAAAGTGTTATTGTGCCTCCTGTGCGGCCGTTTTATGTATATATGTAACCTGAAAGTTAGTAGTCGTTGGCTTCAGCCCCCATGCTTCCAATGCAGGGGTGTTCGTGAGAATATGCATAATCACACTTGATCCAACGTCTCGGTCCATTAAGGAGGTGATCACACGTCGAACTAGGCAACCGGACTATATAGCTTTAACACTTCCACTTAGCCATAGGAGTTTGACGGTGGGGCTACTATGTAGCCCCTGGTACATTCGTGTGCAACCGAATACGGGCGCGTATCTACATGACTGAGAAACGGTCCTTCGTTAATGCGGAGGAATCCTAAAGATTCCGATAAGTCTTCGAGTGGTTGAACAGTCACTCGCTATATCATGACAGTCAGTTTTCGGCTTTCTCTACTGAGGTGCTCATCCAGAATAACCAGGGCACAATCGCAGTAGTTCTCCTTTGGCCGCATTAGCCGATTAGAATGGAACATAAGGCGGCAAACCCAGGAGCCGGGCAAACCCAACATTTCACCAAAGACATGATTCGCAGCTGATGCATATAAGGCCGAACTCGCGACGCCGAACACTCCCAAAGGTATTCGGACTTTGTAGCATATACTGGGCTGAATAACGCCCTTCATTATGAACCATGTATTTCCAGGTACGTGCATTAGTCTGTCGTGGCGAAATGCCAATAACGGCAGTATCCTCTGTGGGTGTATTACCCATGGGATGTTAACAACAAGAGACATTAAAAAGGTTTACACAGGGGCTTAATCTAAAGAGAAACCTTTGAGCAGGGCTCTGATGCACGTTTGTGCCTTTGTCTCCCATGTGCCGTGTCCTTGAAGGGTATCGAACGAATGGTGTCTGTAAAAGGAAAGACTCATGTAGAAGAGTATGACGTAAGCGTGCGATGAATAGTAAAAGTGTAAGACATTAGCGTGTTAATAAGGTCAAGCCAACAGTGGGGCTTTATTAAATATCTATAGCCCCTGGTGTCCTCTATGGGATTACATGTATGACGCCACAGCTCAGGTTTATCTGGGTTGCCGGACTCGTCTAACCGTGTCCGTGGTCTTAACGACCAATCCTGCGTTTTGATATTGGTGGCCGCGTAGAGTCTGGCTGCTAGAGCCGTTTCATACTCTTCCGTGCGTAAGGAACGCTCTGTACTCCCGTTGACGGTGATGACGCCACGTGGGCCGGGCATCTTGAGTTTAAGGTAGGCGTAGTGTGGTACTCTGTTGAAGCGGGCGAAGGCCGTTCTCCCGAGCAAGGCATGATAACCACTTTGGAGGGGGGCGATCATGAAGAGTAGTTCTTCATTTCTGAAGTAGCCTAGGGAGCCGAATGTCACCTCTAGTATGAGGGAGCCCCTGCAGCGTGCTTCAATGCCTGGTATCACCCCTTCAAAGGTGGTGTTACTTTGGCTGATTCTGGATGGGTCTATCCTCATCCTGCGAACAGTGTCCTGGTATATTAGGTTAAGACTACTGACGCCGTCCATGAGGACGCGAGTGAGATGGTATCCATTGATTATTGGGTCGAGCACCAAGGCAGCTGATCCTCCGTGCCGCATACTAGTCGGGTGGTCCCTGTGATTAAAGGTGATCGGGCAGGCCGACCAGTGGTTAAGTTTGGGGGCGACGGGCTCTATAGCGTATGCGTCTCTGAGCGCACGGTCGCGCCTTCTTGTGGGTATGTGAGTCGCGCAGATCATGTTTACTGTTTTTACCTCTGGTGGGAATTTTTTCTGTCCCCCAGTGTTCGGCTGGCGAGGCTCATCCTCGTCTTCACTTGGTGTTTCCCTTCCCTTGTGTTTGACATTTAATTTGCCGGCCTACTTAAAGACCCAGCATTCTCTATGAGTGTGGTTCGCAGGTTTTTCGGGGGTGCCATGAATTTGGCACAATCTGTCCAGGACTTTGTTTAGGCTGGACGGTCCTTCTTTGCTGCCTTTAAATGGCTTCTTTTGTTGACCGGGTCGAGAGCCCCTGAATCCGGCGTTGGCCATTGTGTTGTCCGGACTTTCTTCCTTGTTTCGACGTTTGTTTTTATTGCGCCGTGGCTTCCCGTTACCATCCCTTATTTAGGATGTATTTGGGTCACTTGTGCCTCTACGGGCTAACCAGCTGTCCTCACCCGCGCAAAAGCGGGTCATAAGGCTTGTTAAGGCTGCCATTGTCCTCGGCTTTTCCTGGCCGAGGTGTCTGGCGAGCCACTCGTCCCGGATGCTGTGCTTGAAGGCTGCCAGGGCTTCGGCATCCGGACAATTGACAATTTGATTCTTCTTAGTGAGGAATCTGTTCCAAAGCTTGCGGGCGGACTCTCCGAGCTGTTGAATTATGTGACTTAAATCGTCCCCCTCCAGAGGTCGGACATAGATCCCTTGAAAATTGGCCATGAAGGCATCCTCAAGTTCCTCCCAACTTCCGATTGAATTTTCGGGGAGGCTTTTCAACCAGTGCTGAGCTGGTCCCTTCAACTTGAGGGGAAGGTATTTGATGGTGTGGAGGTCGTCCCCACGAGCCATGTGGATATGCAGGATAAAATCCTCGATCCAGACCCCGGGGTCTGTCGTTCCGTCATATGCCTCTATGTTCATGGGTTTGAAACCCTGTGGAAATTCGTGGTCCAGTACCTCTTCGTTGAAGCACAGAGGGTGAGCAACTCCTCTGTATCTGGACTTGTTGTGGCATGCTGTCGACTGTTGTTGTGTCCGGTGGTGATTCCGAACTGGTACTCGATCGGTATGATCGTTTTGGTGACCATAATCCTTCGCCAGAGCGTGTCCTCTAGATCCGCAGATGGACCTGGTCGCGCCGGCTCTTTTGTCCAGTAGCTCGCGTAAATCGTGTGCGGCGTCAGTGGCTGGTTTTCTGCGGTTACGGAGTGGTTTGTCTGACCTACTGGCCATATTGTTATTCGGTGGAACGACCTCATCGTTGAATTCTGACAGCAGCTTGCGTTTCGGATAGCTCTTTGTGCGGCGATCGTCGCCGTATTTTTCTTCAGTGTCTAGCACTGTATTCCATCTGCGATTGAGCGTTTCCTGGGCGGCCTTAAGCCTTTGCTTCTGCTTCTGCTTCTTTAGACTTCTCACAGTGGCCATGAGCTTTTTGTGGAGGTTATCTCGTTCAAAATGTGTTTTCGGGATGATGAATGCATCGTCGTCCGGGCTTTGCTCCTCTCACGGGGCAGGTTGATGGGTTCGGCCCTCGGGATCTCTATGATCGGGCGTCTGCTCCGGGCTGTGTTTGGCGTGACCTGGCTCATCCTACTCCATTGCTGGGTCCATATGGTCGTTGAGGGAGTCGTGGACTAGGGGGTGTCCGGATAGCCGAACTATCACCGTTTGCCGGACTCCTGGACTATGAGGATACAAGATTGAAGACTTTGTCCCGTGTCCGGATGGGACTTTCCTTGGCGTGGAAGGCAAGCTTGGCAATACGGATATGTAGATCTCCTACCATTGTAACCGACTCTGTGTAACCCTAACCCTATCCGGTGTCTATATAAACCGAGGGTTTTAGTCCGAGGACTAACAACAATCATACCATAGGCTAGCTTCTAGGGTTTAGCCTCTCTGATCTCGTGGTAGATCTACTCTTGTACTACCCATATCATCAATATTAATCAAGCAGGAGTAGGGTTTTACCTCCATCGAGAGTGCCCGAACCTGGGTAAAAACATTGTGTCCCTTGTCTCCTGTTACCATCCGCCTAGAAGCACAGTTCGGGACCCCCTACCCGAGATCCGCCGGTTTTGACACCGACATTGGTGCTTTCATTGAGAGTTCCTCTGTGTCGTCACCTTTAGGCCCGATGGCTCCTTCGATCATCAACAACGACGCGGTCCAGGGTGAGACTTTTCTCCCCGGACAGATCTTCATATTCAGCGGCTTTGCACTGCGGGCCAATTCACTTGGCCATCTGGAGCAGATCGAAAGCTACGCCCCTGGCCATCAGGTCAGATTTGGAAGTTTGAACTATACGATCGATGTCCGCGGAGACTTGATCTTCGACGGATTCGAGCCGCAGCCGAGCGTGCCGCACTGTCTCGATGGGCACGATCTAGCTCTGTCGCCGAAAGCGGCTCGAGGCCGCGCGCATCGCGCGCGCCCGACCCTTAATCCGGAGCGGTTTCGCCGATCGAGGACGGTTGGTTGGACAACGCCTCGGGGGCTGAAATCTCTACGGCGATTGAGCCGAACACCATCCCTGTCCTTTGCAGAGCCCGTGACTCCGAGGTGCCGGACTCTTCTCCGGACTCCGAACCTCCCGCGCCCCTGCCAGTCGAATCCGATTGGGCGCCAGTTATGGAGTTCACTGCCGCAGACATCTTTCAGCACTCGCCCTTTGGTGACATCCTGAATTCACTAAAGTCTCTCTGTTTATCAGGAGAGCCCTGGCTGGACTATGGTCGGGAAGGTCGGGATGCGGACGACGAAGAGATCCAACGCCCACCCACCACCCACTTTGTAGCCACTGTCGAAAGTTTAGACGACATGCTCAATTTCGACTCCGAAGACATCGACGGTATGGACGACGATGTAGGAGATAGTCACGAACCAGCACTGTCACGCCCAAGATGCGACCCTATCCAAAAGGAACTCGAAGGTCCCACCAAGGATAGAAGCGCATCTTGAAGACGCTTTTGCAATGTGGATATCATTACATCAACATTACATAATAGATGGGGATACATACATAAGGCACAAATGCCACAAGAATACATCAACATCATATACAAGAGATCAACATCCGACTACGGATGGAACACAAACAGAAACTCAAACGACATCCACCCTGCTAGCCCAGGCTGCCGACCTGGAACCTATCCCCTGATCGAAGAAGAAGTAGAAGAAGAACTCCAAAACAAGCAACATCGCTCTCGCGTCAAGATCATCGCACAACCTGTACCTGCAACTGTTGTTGTAGTAATCTGTGAGCCACGAGGACTCAGCAATCCCATTACCAGGGGTATCAAGACTAGCAAAGCTTAAAGGGAAAGGAAGGGGTAAAGTGGTGAGGTTGCAGCAGCAACTAAGCATATATGGTGGCTAACATACGCAAATAAGAGCGAGAAGAGAATAAGCGGAACGGTCGTGAAGCTAGCAATGATCAAGAAGTGATCCTGAACTCCTACTTACGTCAAACATAACCCAAAGACCGTGTTCTCCTCTCGATCAACCCCGAAAAGAGACACTCACGGTTACGCACACGGTTGGTGTATTTTAGAAGAGTTTAATTCAAGTTTACTACAACCGGATATTAACAAATTCCCATCTGCCACATAACCATGGCACGGCTCTCGAAAGTTTATACCTGCAGGGTGTCCCAACTTATCCCATGATAAGCTCTCGTGATCAACGAAGGATATTCCTTCTCCCGGGAAGACCCGATCAGTCTCGGAATCCCGGCTACAAGACATTTCGACAGCAATAAAACAAGACAAGCAAGACCGCCCGATGCGCCGACAATCCCGATAGGAGCTGCACATATCTCGTGCTCAGGGCAACATCGGATGAGACTAGCTACGAGTAAAATCAGCCCTCAGGTTGCCTCAAGGTGGCCCCGCAGGTAGCTCGGTTCGGACCAGCACTTAGAGAAGCACTGGCCCGGGGGGGCTAAATAAAGATAACCCTCGAGAGAGCGACTCCCAAGGGAAAAGTAGGTGGTGGTGAGGCAACTGGTAAAACCAAGGTTGGGCCTTGCTGGAGGAGTCTTATTCAAAGCGAACTGTCAAGGGGGTCCCATAAACCACCCAACCGCGTTAGGGACGCAAAATCCGGGAACATAATACCGATATGACGGAAAATAGGGCGGCAAGAGTGGAACAAAACACCAGGCATAAGGACGAGCCTTCCACCCTTTACCAAGTATATAGATGCATTAATTAAATAAGAGATATTGTGATATC
Source organism: Aegilops longissima (assembly GCA_021605205.1). Classification (NCBI taxonomy): domain Eukaryota; kingdom Viridiplantae; phylum Streptophyta; class Magnoliopsida; order Poales; family Poaceae; genus Aegilops; species Aegilops longissima. The sequence goes on from CM038680.1 coordinate 406,772,324, forward strand.
CCAACATAACATAATCCAACATGGAGCAATCTTCATCTTCACCTGCAACTAGCAACGCTATAAGAGGGGTTGAGCAAAGCGGTAACATAGCCAAGCAATGGTTTGCTAGGAAGGGTGCAAAGGTTAGAGGTTCATGGCAATTTGGGAGGCTTGAGCAGCAAGTGATAGGTAGCGCAGCATAGCGAAAGAACGAAGCATCTAGCATAGCAATGATAGTAATGAGATCCAAGGTGACGGTCATCTTGCCTGAAATCTCGCAAGGAAGAAGAACGAGTCCAAGAAGAAGATGAAGCCACGAAGACGAACCAAGCGTAGACGAACGAATCCTCACGATCACAACGAAACGGGAACTATCCAGAAAAGCACACAACATGGTAAACACACCACACATGAACAAGGCATGATGCACAACAAGTATGATGCATGACAAAGCTACATGAAGCTACTCATGGCAAGAGATGATGCATACAAGAGCAACACATCAAAGCAAGTTTAAATGAGGCCGGAAACAACATAGAACAATTCCGGTAAGTCCTCATATGCAAATTTCGAAATTGGTCCAGAGCTGAATAAATCTTATATTCAAGTTGTTAAACAGCAAGTTAAGATGAACCACGATGATCTACATGAAATTCTAGTCAAGTTACATATAAAGTTCATTTAATTCGGAGCTACGGCCTAGAAGATATGAGCAAAACAAGATAATCATGGCATTGATGCAAAATGCATACAAACATCAAGCAAACACCTTAAAACAAGGATGCAACATGATAATATGAAACTACATGCAAAATCAAGCAATTTTCATATAGACCACACTCAAAACGGAGCAACGGTTCAACACATACACTCTATACAAGTTTAAAGGACAACTTGTCCAAAACAGCAACTAGGCATATGGCAAGCAGCAAAACACTATGCTACAGCATCTCAACGTAATAACAAAAGGCATGGGCATGATGTACTTGTAAAGCATAACAAAACATGAACAATGAGCTATCTCCATAAATCACTAGAACATGCTCAAAATGACATGGCAAGATTGCAAATACTAACAGTTTCAGACTTTAGCAGAAATAACATCAGGTTGCAATGTTTGGAGCTATCAAACAACACGTTACAGGAACTTATCATGGCAAAAAAAGGCATGGCATGATACTACTAAATGCATAGAACAAGAGTCCCTTACTGACCATGAGCCACATAGGATCAGAAAATATGATGGCACCCATGTAAACATGGCAAGTTATATTACAGATTCATACATGGCAGGAACAACGATAAGTAGGCATGTTGGTGAGCTTGAACCACTCACCACAGAGCAATACATGGCATGGCAAGGCAACTCACAGTAAGAAGACATGTTGATGAAGCTAGGAATGGCAAGAGCAAGTTCATAGAGTGCATGGATCACTAGCAACAATCATGGCAACATTGAACTTAAAGTTAACAGGCTGACAGCAACATTATTTAGCAACTTTGAGAGCAAGATTACAACAAGTTACAGCAGGCTATAATTGCAACAAAGGTCATGTATGGATAGATCAAGAAATTTATAACAAAACATCCTTAGTGAACATCTCCATATTATGCATAGAATGACTTTTAGTAGCAGGTTAACATAGCATCATGATATAGCAGATTCAGACATGCAAAACAGCAACAGCAAGTACCCTACTTAACAAGTTTGATGCACTCACTACAGGAATCACACAAATACATGGATAGCACCCCTATAAAGATGGCATGACATAGATCAACACACATGTAGACATCAACCTCATAGGATGCACACATGAAACATGGCAAAAATGACAAATGAGCATCTTATAACAGTTTCAGCAGATTAACAGCAACATGCACTCTTGCAACGATGATTCAGGCATCAAGATGAACTCAAATGAACATGATGCAATGGAATGAAATGAAATACTCGTTGAGACGAACAATTTGACATATTATACACTCCAAACTGACATACATGCACACAAAGTTACATCCGTCCAAACATGCGCAGATGATGTTTTTAGAAAAAAGACATGTCCGGGCTCCTCCGGAAATGTCCGTAGGCCAAAGAGCCGAGGAGCTCCGGCGGGCGCGAAAGGCCCGGCGACGGCGAGCGGGCACAGGTGGCAGGGACGGGTTGAGGACGGCGGGATCCGGGTCGCAGGGACCGGATCCGCGGCAGGGCCGACAAATCTGGCGCGGGGGAGGCCCGGAGCGAGCTCAGGCGGGGTCGGCGACGAGGTTCGGCTCCGGCCTCGCCGGCGGCGGCGCTTGGCATCCATGGTGGTGGTGCCCTGCGAGGGAGAGAGAGAAGGCCATGAGGAAGAGAGAGAAGGAAGGAGAAGGTTGGAGAGGGCAGCGGGGTCCTGGCCTGGCGGCGGCGATAGATGGGCGGCGGCGCCTACGGGGAGCCGGGCGGCGCGACCTAGGGCGCGGAGGAGCAGGGCGCCCGGGCCCTCACGGGCTGCGGCGGCGCAGAGCTTGGCTTCAGGGGAAGAGAGAGAGAGAGAGAGAGAGAGAGAGAGAGAGAGAGAGAAAATGTGTGAGAGAGAGAGAGAGACAACGGGAGAGAGAGGGAGCAAGGCGGAGGAGCAGAGGGACTGGGTCGGCCTGGGAGGTCGCCGGCGGCGGCTCCGGCCTCTGTGTGAGAGCAGCGAGGCTCCGGCGAGCGGGTTGGCAGGAGGAGGCGCGCGGGGTGCGGGGAACGAGCGCTCCTACGCTGCGGGCGGCGGCGCGGGCTTGCCCTGGCCCAGATGGGCTCGGCGGGCCCTGATCTGGGCTTGGCGGGCTGGCGGCGAAGTGGGGGGCTTGGGGAGGCGACGTGGAGGCCTGAGATTGGTGGAGGGGGCGGCTGCGCTGACTTGGCGGCAGCGCTGGTGGCGTTTGGCGGCGGGGACAACGCCAAGTGGCGGCGGAGGAGTGGGCCAGCATGGAAAACGAAGAGGAGGCGGCGGCTGATGATTAGTGGAGGGTTAGGGTAGGCTAGGGTTCTGCAAATGGAAGGGAGGATGTCTATATATAGAAAGAGGGGCTAGGGGAGGTGGTTTTCATCCGTTCTTGGACCCTCGGATCACGATCGGACGGCTCCGGACACGAGGAGGAACTAGGTGGGCTGAGTAGAAAGGCCTCGGGCTGAGAGGAGAGAAGAGAAGTGAGGCCCGGCTACTGTTCCGGAGACCGAAACATCCGGCGAGAATAACGGCAACGGTGCCGCTATATGTTTAATGGTTGGGCTATCAAACGAGCTCTGAATGCGACGAAACTTGACAGGCGCTCTGTCTACACTATAATAAGACCTCATGCCAAGTTTCGACCCATTCCGAGAACATTTTTCGGCCACTCACAAAACGAGGTAAAAGGGGGCGCCGGAGGACATAGCAGTGTCGGGTTGCAAAACGGACAACGGGGAAAAAGCTCAGATGCAAGAAACGAACACGTATGCAATGCAATGCACATGATGACATGATAAAATGCAACACACAAGCAAATGACATGGCAAATGACGGAGAATAACTGACGGACACCTGGCGCATCGAATCCGGGGCGTTACAACACTCCTCCACTAACAAGAGATCTCGTCCCAAGATCTTAGGACCGAGACGGGAGGGAAAAAGGGATGAGGTGAAACAAGAACTCAAGAGAAGAAGCAAAGAATCGAGAGCAGTCGAGAAAAAGAGAGGAACGACGAGAATGACGAGAATTGAAAACTCACGGACTCAGATAGACTATGAAACCACTCCGGTTAGAACGAGATAGAAAAGGAAATAAGACTGAAAGAATTTAGGCAGCACTCCAGCTGAAACATGGAGGAATAGAGCACGAACTTGAGAGGATGGAATGATACTTGATGAAGACATGACACAAAATTCTGGAAAGAATTGAAAGAGTTGAATGAAAAGAACGGAGAAGAAAATGACAACTTGTGCCACGAATGAAATAGAAAGCAATCTTAGAAGAAAAGATTGAATGGAGTTGTTGAGAAAATTCAACAACGAAAGAATAAGCTTGTCGTGGACTTATGGATAACATCTCAAAATTATGGGGTGATTACCAGCCGCAAACAGAAATGATTGGATAGCTGACAAGAACGAAGAAATGCAAAACTCCACTTCAAAAGAATATGGAGAATTAATTGCACTTTGAGATGCAAGAAGAAGAGATACTTGAACTCCACCAACTAAATCTTCATGAACTCTTGAAAGAATGAATTAAATCATAAAGAACCACCATGAAGAACTCCGGTGACAAAAGGATGATGAGATAGAATGAAGGAAGAAAGAATAAGATGAGCCTTGCGATGATTTAGATGGAGGTTCCGACCAAATAGCCGAGGAAATTTGAACTCCGGAAAGAAAAGATGAAAACACTTGGAACTAGAATTTATTCATCAAGAACAAACTCCGAAGGAAGGGGTTACTCACTTGTATGAAGTAAGAATAAGATTTATTGTATGCTTATCCTTCATCAAATTAAATTGATGACAAGCAATGGATTTTGCATACTACTTATTCTTCTTAAAAAGGATTGAGAGGTGACATATCGCAAACTTGAGAAGGTCTTCATGAACCACCGGTATGATTGAAAGAAGGAATGGATTGAATGATAATCAAGGGAAAAGAATCTTGAATGAACCACCGTAAGAAATCAAGAATGACTGACGAACGAGAATGAATCGCCGGGAAGACTTAGAAGAACAAATATGCTCGAGGGGATTTAGATGCAAAAGAACAAAGAGATCATGAGCTGATTAAGAACACTTGAGCGAAGCACCGGGATAAATAGAGAACGATAGCTGAAATGATGAGGGCGAAGAATTCTTCTAGAATGATGGCCTCCGGTGAAAAAGAACGGGAGAATAACTCCTGAAATACCCCGGATGAGTAAGAAAGAATATCTGACAAATGGAATAAATTCGAGAGGATAATCTGAAGCTAGAACCACGAAACTTCGAGAGAACGGACAAGATTTAGAGGAAAAACTCTTCTTCGATCTTCAAATGACGACGGGAAACACCATCAAAATTACTGAGATACTCCGGGAGAATGGAAAAGAGGGAAGGTAGAACCCGAAATGAAAATAATTTGAAAGCGATCTTGGAGATGGCATCTGACTGATGAAATTCATTCTTACGTCAAACTTCGAAAAGGATTTGAGAATAGCTCCGGGAAATTAGAAGAGTCAGGTAAGATCCTGGAAAAAGACATGTGGATTAGGGCCCACTAATAGAAAACACCGTTGGAAAGGGATGATGAACCGATAGATGATGCACCGTAACAATTGAAATATTTGAATGAGGTGACAACCTCGAATTAATTGGAACACAGACGAATCTCCTGAGATTTCTTCGGAACTCCGGAATGATAAACTGGCGAGAGGCGAACGAGCAAAGGGAAATATTCGAGCTGAGGGAAAGAATACGATCGACAACGAAAAAAACTTGAATTGAATCCACCGGAGAAGAAAAAGAGATGATGAATTGCAAACGAGACGAGAATTCACCGGTTGAAATAATTTAGGGAAGACTGAAGAGGCTCCACACAAATGAAATAGATGGTCGAAATAGACTCAGGCTCCGGGAAGAAAAAGGGTGGGAAGGCGGGAAAAACAAAGGCAACTTGGAAGGGGAAACGACGAATATCTTGAAGAGAAAACACCGGTTGAAATCATTGAGGAGAGAGAGCAAAAACTTCACACAAGTAGAATGGATACTCGATTACGGACTCCGGTTCCGAGAAGAAGAAGGGTGGGCGGGTGGGAAAAGAAAACAACCGAGGATAGAGAAATAACTTCGTTGAGAGCAAACTGAGGATTGAACTTGGCAAAGATTAAGAGGCTCGAGTCAACTTGACGAGAAATGCACTGGATGAAAAGAGATGAGAACCAACAACCGGAAAACCAACTGCATGACCCTAAACAAAATTTGAAGGGGAAGAGAAGTAATTCAAAACACCTACGTCAAGATTCCTCACCAGAGGGACGAAGGGGCAGAGGAGTAAAAAGAATTCCTACTCTCCGATATAACTAGACTCTGAAATGTTTTATTCTAGACTCAACTGCGGCCAAACTACACGATCAATCAAGGGGGCTCCTAGGGTCGGTCGAGGCTTTGATACCAACTTGTCACGCCCAAGATGCGACCCTATCCAAAAGGAACTCGAAGGTCCCACCAAGGATAGAAGCGCATCTTGAAGACGCTTTTGCAAGGTGGATATCATTACATCAACATTACATAATAGATGGGGATACATACATAAGGCACAAATGCCACAAGAATACATCAACATCATATACAAGAGATCAACATCCGACTACGGATGGAACACAAACAGAAACTCAAATGACAACCACCCTGCTAGCCCAGGCTGCCGACCTGGAACCTATCCCCTGATCGAAGAAGAAGCAGAAGAAGAACTCCAAAACAAGCAACATCGCTCTCGCATCAAGATCATCGCACAACCTGTACCTGCAACTGTTGTTGTAGTAATCTGTAAGCCACGAGGACTCAGCAATCCCATTACCAGGGGTATCAAGACTAGCAAAGCTTAAAGGGAAAGGAAGGGGTAAAGTGGTGAGGTTGCAGCAGCAACTAAGCATATATGGTGGCTAACATACGCAAATAAGAGCAAGAAGAGAACAAGCGGAACGGTCGTGAAGCTAGCAATGATCAAGAAGTGATCCTGAACTCCTACTTACGTCAAACATAACCCAAAGACCGTGTTCTCCTCTCGATCAACCCCGAAAAGAGACACTCACGGTTATGCATACGGTTGGTGTATTTTAGAAGATTTTACTTCAAGTTTACTACAACCGGATATTAACAAATTCCCATCTGCCACATAACCGCGGGCACGGCTCTCGAAAGTTTATACCCTACAGGGGTGTCCCAACTTAGCCCATGATAAGCTCTCGCGATCAACGAAGGATATTCCTTCTCCCCGGGAAGACCCGATCAGTCTCGGAATCCCGGCTACAAGACATTTCGACAGCAATAAAACAAGACCAGCAAGACCGCCCGATGCGCCGACAATCCCGATAGGAGCTGCACATATCTCGTTCTCAGGGCAACACCGGATGAGACTAGCTACGAGTAAAACCAGCCCTCAGGTTGCCTCAAAGTGGCCCCGCATGCAGCTCGGTTCGGACCAGCACTTAGAGAAGCACTGGCCCGGGGGGGCTAAATAAAGATGACCCTCGAGAGAGCGACAACCAAGGGAAAAGTAGGTGGTGGTGAGGCAAATGGTAAAACCAAGGTTGGGCCTTGCTGGAGGAGTCTTATTCAAAGCGAACTGTCAAGGGGGTCCCATAAACCACCCAACCGCGTTAGGGACGCAAAATCCGGGAACATAATACCGATATGACGGAAACTAGGGCGGCAAGAGTGGAACAAAACACCAGGCATAAGGCCGAGCCTTCCACCCTTTACCAAGTATATAGATGCATTAATTAAATAAGAGATATTGTGATATCCCAACATAAACATAATCCAACATGGAGCAATCTTCATCTTCACCTGCAACTAGCAACGCTATAAGAGGGGCTGAGCAAAGCGGTAACATAGCCAAGCAATGGTTTGCTAGGAAGGGTGCAAAGGTTAGAGGTTCATGGCAATTTGGGAGGCTTGAGCAGCAAGTGATAGGTAGCGCAGCATAGCGAAAAAACGAAGCATCTAGCATAGCAATGATAGTAATGAGATCGAAGGTGACGGTCATATTGCCTGAAATCCCGCAAGGAAGAAGAACGAGTCCAATAAGAAGATGAAGCCACGAAGACGAACCAAGCGTAGACGAACGAATCCTCACGATCGCAACGAAACGGGAACTATCGAGAAAAGCACACAACATGGTAAACACACCACACATGAACAAGGCATGATGCACAACAAGTATGATGCATGACAAAGCTACATGAAGCTACTCATGGCAAGAGATGATGCATACAAGAGCAACACATCAAAGCAAGTTTAAATGAGGCCGGAAACAACATAGACAAATTCCGGTAAGTCCTCATATGCAAATTTCGAAATTGGTCCAGATCTGAATAAATCTTATATTCAAGTTGTTAAACAGCAAGTTAAGATGCACCACGATGATCTACACGAAATTCTAGTCAAGTTACATATAAAGTTCATTTAATTCGGAGCTACGGCCTAGAAGATATGAGCAAAACAAGATAAGCATGACATTGATGCAAAATGCAGACAAATATCAAGCAAACACCTTAAAACAAGGATGCAACATGATAATATGAAACTACATGCAAAATCAAGCAAGTTTCATATAGGGCACACTCAAAACGGAGCAACGGTTCAACACATACACTCTATACAAGTTTAAAGGACAAGCTGTCCAAAACAGCAACTAGACATATGGCAAGCACCAAAACACTATGCTACAACATCTCAACGTAATAACAAAAGGCATGGGCATGATTTACAGGTAAAGCATAACAAAACATGAACAATGAGCTATCTCCATAAATCACTAGAACATGCTCAAAATGACATGGCAAGATTGCAAATACTAACAGTTTCAGACTTTAGCAGAAATAACATCAGGTTGCAATGTTTAGAGCTATCAAACAACATGTTACAGGAACTTATCATGGCAAAAAAAGGCATGGCATGATACTACTAAATGCATAGAACAAGAGTCCCTTACTGACCATGAGCCACAAAGGATCAGAAAATATGATGGCACCCATGTAAACATGGCAAGTTATATTACAGATTCATACATGGCAGGAACAACGATAAGTAGGCATGTTGGTGAGCTTGAACCACTCACCACAGAGCAATACATGGCATGGCAAGGCAACTCACAGTAAGAAGACATGTTTACGAAGCTAAGCATGGCAAGAGCAAGTTCATAGAGTGCATGGATCACTAGCAACAATCATGGCAACATTGAACTTAAAGTTAACAGGCTGACAGCAACATTATTTAGCAACTTTGAGAGCAAGATTACAACAAGTTACAACAGGCTATAATTGCAACAAAGGGCATGTATGGATAGATCAAGACATGTATAACAAAACATCCTTAGTGAATATCTCCATATTATGCATTGAATGACTTGTAGCAGCAGGTAGCATCATGATATAGCAGATTCAGACATGCAAAACAGCAACAGCAAGTACCCTACTTAACAAGCTTGATGCACTCACTACAGGAATCACAAAAATACATGTATAGCACCCCTGTAAAGATGGCATGACATAGATCAACACACATGTAGACATCAACCTCATAGGATGCACACATCAAACATGGCAGTTTCAGCAGATTAACAGCAACATGCACTGTTCCAACGATGATTCAGGCATCAAGATGAACTCAAATGAACATGATGCAATGGAATGAAATGAAGTACTCGTTGAGACGCACAATTTTACATATTATACACTCCAAACGGACATACATGCACACAAAGTTACATCCGTCCAAACATGCACACCTGATGTTTTTAGAAAAAGACTTAGACAAAAAAATAGACCTCGCGGGGGGGTTGACTGGATGGACATGTACGGGCTCCTCCGGATATGTCCGGCGCGGCCAAAAGAGCCAGAGGAGCTCCGGGCGGCGGCGCGAAGGCCCCGTGCGACGGCGAAAGGGCACGGTGGCGGGACGGGTCGAGGACGGCAGGATCCGGTCGCAGGGACGGATCCGCGGCAGGCCGGGCAGATCTGGGCGCGGGAGGCCCGGGCGAGCTCAGCGGGGTCGGCGACGAGGTTCGGCTCGGCCTCGCCTGGCGGCGGCGCTGGCATCCATGGCGGTGGCGGTGCCTTGCGAGGGAGAGAAAGAAGGCCATGAGGAAGAGAGAGAAGGAAGGAGAAGGTTGGAGAGGCAGCGGGGTCCTGGCTCTGGGGCGGCGATAGAGGGCGGCGCCGCCACGGGAGCCGGGTGGCGCGACCTAGGGCGCAGAGGAGCAGGGCCCGGGCCCTCACAGACTCTTGCGGCTGCTGACTTGAGCTTCTTGGGAAGAGAGAGAGAGAGAGAGAGAGAGAGAGAGAGAGAGAGAGAGAGAGAGAGAAAACGCGAGAGAGAGAGAGACGACGGGAGAAAGAGAGGGAGCAAGGCGGAGGAGCAGAGGGACGGGTCGGCCTGGGAGGTCATGGGCGGGCGGCTCCGGCCTGCTCTTGCTGGAGCAGCGAGGCTCCAGCCAGCTGGTCGGCAGGAGGAGGCGCTGCGGTGCGGGAGCGAGCGCCCACGCTGCTGAAGGGCGGCCTGGCTTGCCCGGGCCCAGATGGGCTCGGCGGGCCCCAATCTGGTCTTGGCGAGCTGGCGGCGAAGTGGGGGGCTTGGGGAGGCGACGTGGAGGCCTGAGATTGGTGGAGGGGGCGGCTGCGCTGACTTGGCGGCGGCGCTGGTGGCGTTTGGCGGCGGGGACAACGCCAAGTGGCGGCGGAGGAGTGGGACGGCACGGAAAACGAAGAGGAGGCGGCGGCTGATGATTAGAGGAGGGTTAGGGTAGGCTATGGTTCTGCAAATGGAAGGGAGGATGTCTATATATAGAAAGAGGGGCTAGGGGAGGTGGTTTTCATCCGTTCTCGGACCCTCAGATCACGATCGGACGGCTCCGGACACGAGGAGGAACTAGGTGGGCTGAGAAGAAAGGCCTCGGGCTGAGAGGAGAGAAGAGAAGTGAGGCCCGGCGACTGTTCCGGAGACCGAAACGTCCGGCGAGAATAACGGCAATGGTGCCGCTATATGTTTAACGGTTGGGCTATCAAACGAGCTCAGAATGCGACGAAACTTGACAGGCGCTCTGTCTACACTATAATAAGACCGCATGCCAAGTGTCGACCCATTCCGAGAACATTTTTCGGCCACTCACAAAACGAGGTAAAAGGGGGCGCCGGAGGACATAGGAGTGTCGGATTGCAAAACGGACAATGGGGAAAAAGCTCAGATGCAAGAAACGAACACCTATGCAATGCAATGCACATGATGACATGATAAAATGCAACACGCAAGCAAATGACATGGCAAATGACGGAGAATAACTGACGGACACCTGGCGCATCGAATCTGGGGCGTTACAAGCACCTACAGGATACTGGACAGCCACCTCATCTCATGATGTATACATGGTGGATACTCCTAAAGGAAGTGACGACGAGGAACAACGGGACACTACGAAGGATAAATCCCTCGAAAAGCAGTCTAAACGGCAACGTAAACGCCGCACCAAGTCCCGCCTCGACAAAAACAGCAGCCACACAGACCCAGCCATCAAGCAGGTCGAACCGGTTGACGATGAACACGCCACTGAACAATCGTCTGAACAAGACAACTTGGATAAACAACCCATCCCCGGCGAAGATAACAGTCCGGACGATCTCACACCGGACAAGTTGTTGGAGCAGAAGAACCTCCACAAAAGGCTCGTTGCCCGCTGCGCAACCTGAAAAAGGTAAGAGGAAGCTCGAACAGCAGAAGATGCACTCGAATCAGATGGAGCAAAGTACTCAAAACCGCGAGACAAATCTGGCTGACGATCGCCAAACAAATAGCTACCCAAGCGCAAACTACTGCCCGAACCGATGAGGAGGCCTTAGAGCCCCGCAATCAAAGGACAAGAGGCCGCCCGGTCGGATAGACGACCACACGACAAGCATAGAGCGGCAAGCGGCGCCGCACATAATCCAGCACGCGATCAGCATAAGGATTCGCATGGCCCAGTTAGGTCGAGCTACGGGCCAAGAAAGCAAGCTCTTCTAAGAAATGCAACACGCCAAATATCCTGACATTACGGCACACCCAAATATAGTGGTGCCGGACACCCCCTACGTTTCACGGATGAGGTGTTGGATCACGAATTTCCAGCGGGATTTAAACCCATAAACATAGAGGCATACGACGGCACAACAGACCCGGGAGTCTGGATTGAGGATTACATCCTCCACATACACATGGCTAGAGGAGATGATCTCCACGCCGTAAAATACTTAGCCCTCAAGCTCAAAGGGCCATCACGGCACTGGCTTAAAAGCCTCCCTGAAAATACCATTGGAAGTTGGGAAGAGCTCGAGGATGCTTTTCGGGCGAATTTTCAAGGGACTTATGTCTACCCTCCGGATGCAGACGGTTTAAGTCACATAACTCAACAACCCGAAGAGTAAGCCCGCATATTCTGGAACAGGTTCCTCACCAAAAAGAACCAAATAGTCGACTGTCCGGACGCCGAAGCCTTAGCAGCTTTTAAACACAACGTCCGAGACGAATGGCTCGCCAGACACCTTGGCCAGGGAAAGCCAAGAACAATGGCCGCATTAACAAGCCTCATGACCCGCTTTTGCGCGGGAGAGGATAGCTGGCTAGCAAGATGCAGTACCAGCGACCCAAGTACATCCGAAGTCAGGGATGGGAATGGGAAACCACGACGCAGCAAGGACCAGCGCCGGATTAAGGGGAACAGTCCACAAAACGCGGCAGTCAACGCCGGATTCAAAAGCTCACGGCAGAATAATAAAAAACTGCCCCTTAAGGATAATAGCGATGAGCTATCCAACTTAAACAAAATCTTGGACAGGATATGCCAAATCCACAGTACTCCCGGGAAGCCTGCAAACCATACCCACAGAGATTGTTGGGTCTTCAAGCAGTCCGGCCGACTCAACGCCGAACACAAGGGGCTCGACACACCAAGTGAGGATGATGACGAGCACCACAAACAGAGCCCCGGAAAACAAAAGAATTTACCACAAGAGGTCAAAACAGTAAACTTACTTCAAGTAACCAAAGGGGAAAATAGAGCGGCGCCCATTGAATTACGCGCCGCACAGTCTACACTGGTTGTCAAAACCAATCACCTTCGACCATCAGGATTACTCCGGAAGTATCCGGAACGCAGGATGGACTGCCTTGATACTAGAACCTATAATCGACGGTCTTCAATTTACGCACGTCCTAATGGACAGCCGTAGTGATTTAAACCTGCTATATCAGGACACAATCCGCAATATGGGGATAGACCCAAACAGGATTAGCCATAGCAGCACTTCCTTCCAAGGAATAATGCCAGGCACATGCGCCCATTGTACGGGCTCCCTACTATTGAAATTTATGTTCGGCTCATCCGACAACTTCCGCCGCGAAAAGTTAACCTTCCATATCGCACCATTCAAAAATAGCTATCAAGCACTATTGGGACGTGAAGCTTTCGCCCGCTTTAACGCAATACCGCATTATGCATCTCTTACACTTAAAATGCTTGGTCCACGCGGCATCATCTCATTAAAGGGAAGTATTAAGTGTTCCTCGAGCACGGAAGAACGTGAGACTGCCTGGATAGTCACACACTAATCCGCTCCGCTAATCAAGCACCTGAACAGGTCATTCGGACCCCGGACACAGTTAGACGAGTCCGGCGTAAACATATAAAGGCCTACTAGCCGCACACCCCCGTACAAGGGGCTGCATGCATGTACAACAAGAGACAATAAGGCTCAATTATATTCGCTTTTCGAATCGTACTCCGTTTATTTAATATCAAGTAAATTTTTTGCATGATCTTTCTTCAACTAAGTTCTTCTCTTTACGAGATGAACACCGTGCTACACCCGCCCGTGATACGCACAACGGAGACACAGCGCAGACGTGCAGAGGGACCCGTTGTAAGGATTCTTTTCAGATTAAGACCCGCGTAAACCTTTTTACTGTCTCTTGTTGATACACATCCCGGTTTCTTGCTATAACCGAGGAGGAGGCTGGCGTTTTGGCATCGGCAGCGTCAGAATTTTTGCACGCACGGACAACAGGGCTCGTGGCATTGTTTCGCCTGTTTTCATAAAGACCGAATACCTTAGGGAGTGTTCGGCGTCTCGAGTTAGGCCTTATATGCATCAGCTCCGAATCATGTCTTTGGTCAAATGTTGGGTTTGCCCGGCTCCTGTGTTTTCCTGCCTTACGTTCCTATCTATCGGCTAACACGGCACCAGGAGAACTACTGCGATTGTGCCCCGGTTCGGCCCGGTGAGCACCTCAGTAGAGAAAGCCGAAAACTGACTGTCATGATATAGCGAGAGACTGGTCAACCACTCGATGACTCCCTGGAATGTTTAGAATTCCTCCGCATTAGATGAAGGACCATTTCTCGGTCAGGCACATACGCACCCCGAAGTCGGGAGAGTGCGGTGCCCTCAGGGGCTATATCGTAGCCCCACCCTCGAACCCCTATGGCTAAGTGAAAGTGATAAAGCATCATAGTCCGGTTGCCTAGTTTGCTACGCTATCACCTCCTTTACAGGACCAAGATGTTGGATTAAGTGTGAAAATGCGCCTTTTTGCAAACACCCCCGCACTATGTGCGTGGGGCTGAAGCCAAGGACTGCCATCTTTCAGGTTATACACATATATACATCAACGGCCGCACATGAGGTATTTTGCTACTTGAACGCACAAGTATAAAAAGCTATTATATTATATTGAAACATTGTTTCACAAATCATACATGTCATTAGAACATAATATCCTTCGAGCACTGCGTCTCTATTAAACGAGCGCCCTGCAGGACTTCCTCAAAATAGTGCTCGGCAGGTACTCGGCTTCTGTCCGAATCCAGGGATGCAACGTCGGTGGCCTTCATCTCCGCCCAGTATGTCTTGACACGGGCAAGAGCCATCCGCGCACCCTCTATGCATGCTGACCGCTTCATTGCACTAATATGCGGCACCGCACCAAGGAACTGCTGCACTAAGCCAAAATAACTCTTCGGCTCGGTCCTGTTCGGCCACAAATGAGTCACGACATTCTTCATGGCAAGTCCGGACAACCTATTCAGCTCAGCCCATTCGGCCAAACGATCGGCCAAAGGAAGCGGACGCTCCGGACTATGGAAGTGCGACCAAAAAAGCTCTTCCAGTACGTGATCCTTTTCGCCTCGGAAGTGTTCGGCCGCATCTGCGGCACTCGCCGTCAAATCCAGATAAGCATCCTCCGCACCCGACAGCTGGCCCAACTGAGCATACTTAGGATCTGTGTATTTCCTCCACAGTAGAAAAGGCTTTCCAGCCGCAATATCTTCGGCCTGACGCAGCTCCTCTTTCATAGCTGTCATCACAGAGCGAGCATCCTTGGCTTCGGCGGTGGCCTTGTTCAGGCCCTCTTGTTCCGCTTGACGTTCTTTTTCAAGAACCCCGCAGCGGTCGGTAGCATTCTTTAGCTTCAGGGCCATATTGGCCATTTCCTTTTTTGCTTCGGCAGTGAGAAGCCCGTTCGGCTTTCAGCTCTTCGGCCGCCTTTAAAGCGGCCGCATTACTCTTTCGGGCTTGCTCTTTAGCTCGGGCGAGTTCCGCCCGCAGCCTCTCCACGGCAGCAACACCATCTGCATCAAAACATACAAGTAGTAAGGCATGGGCGTCAAGTTGAAGGAAATATGCCCTAGAGGCAATAATAATGTTATTATTTATTTCCTTATACCATGATAAATGTTTATTATTCATGCTAGAATTGTATTAACCGGAAACATAATACATGTGTGAATACATAAACCTACAGAGTGTCACTAGTATGCCTCTACTTGACTAGCTCGTTAATCAAAGATGGTTATGTTTCCTAACCATGAACAAGGAGTTGTTATTTGATTAACGGGATCACATCATTGGTTGAATGATCTGATTGACATGACCCATTCCATTAGCATAGCACCTGATCGTATAGTTTGTTGCTAGTGCTTTTCTTCATGACCCATACATGTTCCTATAACTATGAGATTATGCAACTCCCGTTTACCGGAGGAACACTTTGGGTACTACCAAACGTCACAACGTAACTGGGTGATTATAAAGGAGTACTACAGGTGTCTCCAAAGGCAGATGTTGGGTTGGCGTATTTCGAGATTAGGATTTGTCACTCCGAATGTCGGAGAGGTATCTCTGGGCCCTCTCGGTAATGCACATCACTTAAGCCTTGCAAGCATTACAACTAATGAGTTGGTTGTGAGATGATGTATTACGGAACGAGTAAAGAGACTTACCGGTAACGAGATTTAACTAGGTATTGATACCGACGATCGAATCTCGGGTAAGTAACATACCGATGACAAAGGGAACAACGATGTCGTTATGCGGTTTGACCGATAAAGATCTTCAGAGAATATGTAGGAACCAATATGGGCATCCAGGTTCCGCTATTGGTTATTGACCGAGAATAGTTCTAGGTCATGTCTACATAGTTCTCGAACCCGTAGGGTCCGTGCACGCTTAAGGTTTCGATGATGCTTATATTATGAGTTTATGAGTTTTGATGTACCGAAGGAGTTCGGAGTCCCGGATGAGATCGGGACATGACGAGGAGTCTCAAATGGTCGAGACGTAAAGATCGATATATTGGACGACTATATTCGAGTTCGGAAAGGTTCAATGATTCGGTATTTTTCGGAGTACCGGGAGTTACGGGATTACGGGAGAAGTAATGGGCCTTGATGGGCTTTAGTGGGAAGAGGAAAAGGTTGCTGCGCCCCCTCCCTCTAGTCCGAATTGGACTAGGGAAAAGGGGCGGACACCTCTCCTTCTCCTCCTATTCCTTCTCCCTTCCTCCCTTTGGTGGACTCCTACTAGGACTTGGAGTCCTAGTAGGACTCCACACCTGGCCGCACCTATTGCCTTGGCCGGCCTCCTCCTCCTCCATCCTTTATATACGGGGCAGGGGGCACCCAGACACACAAGTTGATCTACGGATCGCTCCTTAGCCGCAGCGGTGCCCCCTCCACCATATTCCACTTCGTCATATCGTCATGAGCTTAGGCGAAGCCTCGCGCGGAGAAGTCATATCGTCATGAGCTTAAGCGAAGCTCTGCGCCGGTGGAGCATCAACATCGCCACCACGCCGTCGTCGTCTTGACGGAACTCATCCCGACACTTTGCTGGATCGAGTCCGGGATCGCCATCAAGCTGAACGTGTGCAGAACTCGGAGG
Source organism: Aegilops longissima (assembly GCA_021605205.1). NCBI lineage: Eukaryota > Viridiplantae > Streptophyta > Magnoliopsida > Poales > Poaceae > Aegilops > Aegilops longissima. The sequence continues at coordinate 406,789,244 of CM038680.1, forward strand.
TGCCGACGCTCGGTGCATGGATCGGTCGGATCGTGAAGACGCACGACTACATCAACCGCGTTGTTATAACGCTTCGCTTTCGGTCACGAGGGTACGTGGACGACACTCTCCCTCTCGTTGCTATGCCATCTCCATGGTCTTGCGTGATCGTAGGAAAATTTTTGAAATTACTACGCTCCCCAACAGTGGTTTCGAGCCTGGTTTTATGAGTTGATGTCATATGCACGAGTAGAACACAAGTGAGTTGTGGGCGATACAAGTCATACTACCTACCAGCATGTCATACTTTGGTTCAGCGGTATTGTGAGATGAAGCGGCCGGACCGACATTACGCCAGACGCTTACGCGAGACTGGTTTCACCGCTGTGAGCACTCGCTGCTTAAAGGTGACTGGCGGTGTCTGTCTCTCTCACTTTAGTTGAACTGAGTGGCTACGCCCGTCCTTGAGAAGGTTAAACGGAGTCTATTTGACAAGTATCGCTGTGGTTTTGATGCGAGGTAAGAACGGTTCTTGCTCAGCCCGTAGCAGCCACGTAAAACTTGCAACAACAAAGTAGAGGACGCCTAACTTGTTTTTGCAGGGCATGTTGTGATGTGATATGGTCAAGACGTGATGCTATATTTTATTGTATGAGATGATCATGTTTTGTAACCGAAGTTATCGGCAATGGCAGGAGCCATATGGTTGTCGCTTATTGTATGAAATGCAACGCCATGTAATTGCTTTACTTTATCACTAAGGAGTAGCGATAGTCGTAGAAGCAATAGTTGGCGAGACGACAACGATGCTACGATGGAGATCAAGGTGTCACGCCGGTGACGATGGTGATCATGACGGTGCTTCGGAGATGGAGATCACAAGCACAAAATGATGATGGCCATATCATATCACTTATATTGATTGCATGTGATGTTAATCCTTTATGCATCTTATCTTGCTTTGATTGACGGTAGCATTATAAGATGATCCTTACTAAATTATCAAGAAGTGTTCTCCCGAGTATGCACCGCTATGCGAAAGTTCTTCGTGCTGAGACACCACGTGATGATCGGGTGTGATAGGCTCTACGCTCAAATACAACGGGTGCAAAACAGTTGCACACGCGAATACTCAGGTTATACTTGACGAGCTATGCATATAAGATATGACCTCGAACACGGAGACCGAAGGTCGAGCGTGAATCATATAGTAGATATGATCAACATATTGATGTTCACCATTGAAACTACTCCATCACACGTGATGATCGGTCATGGTGTAGTTGATATGGATCACGCAATCACTTAGAGAATTGAGGATATTTTTCTAAGTGGGAGTTCTTAAGTAATATGATTAATTGAACTTTAATTTATCATGAACTTAGTCCCGTAGTATTTTGCAAATTATGTTGTAGATCAATAGCTCGCGTTGTTGCTTCCCTATGTTTTTATATGTGTTCCTAGAGAAAATTGTATTGAAAGATGTTAGTAGCAATGATGCGGATTGGATCCGTGATCTGAGGTTTATCCTCATTGCTGCGCAGAAGAATTATGTCCTTAATGCACCGCTAGGTGACAGACCTATTGCAGGAGCAGATGCGACGTTATGAACGCTTGGCTAGCTCAATATGATGACTACTTGATAGTTTAGTGCACCATGCTTAACGGCTTAGAATCGGGACTTCAAAGACGTTTTGAACGTCATGGACCATATGAGATGTTCCAGAATTGAAGTTAATATTTCAAGCAAATACCCGAGTTGAGAGATATGAAGTCTCCAACAAGTTCTATAGCTAAAAGATGGAGGAGAATCGCTCAACTAGTGAGCATGTGCTCAGATTGTCTGAGTACTTCAATCGCTTGAATCAAGTGGGAGTTAATCTTCCAGATAAGATAGTGATTGACAGAATTCTCTAGTCACCATCACTAAAGTTACTAGAACTTCGTGATGAACTATAATATGCAAGGGATGACGAAAACAATTCCCAAGCTCTTCGCGATGCTAAAATCGCGAAGGTAGAAATCAAGAAAACATCAAGTGTTGATGGTTGACGAGACCACTAGTCTCAAGAAAAGGGCAAAGGGAAGAAGGGAACTTCAAGGAAAACGGCAAGCAAGTTGTTGCTCGAGTGAAGAAGCCCAAGTCTAGACCTAAGCCCGAGACTAAGTGCTTTTGCTGCAATGGAACTGGTCCTCGAAGCGGAACTACCCCAAGTATTTGGCGGATAAGAAGGATGGCAAAGTGAACAAAGGTATATTTGATATACAGATTATTGATGTGTATTTTACTAGTGTTCATAGCAACCCTCAGTATTTGATACTGGTTCAGTTGCTAAGAGTAGTAATCAAACGGAGTTTCGTAATGAACAGAAACTAGTTGAAGGGAAGTGACGATGAGTGTTGGAAGTAGTTCCAAGATTGATATGATCATCATCTCACACTCCCTATACTTTCGGGATTAGTGTGGAACCTAAATAAGTGTTATTTGGTGTTGAGCATAAATATGATTTGATCATGTTTATTGCAATACGGTTATTCATTTAAGTAAGAGAATAAATTGTTGTTCTGCTTACATGAATAAAACCTTATATGGTTACACACTCAATGAAAATGGTTCATTGGATCTCGATCATAGTGATACACATATTCATAATATTGAAACCAAAAGATGCAAAGTTAATAATGATAGTGCAACTTATTTGTGGTAATCGCCGCTTAGGTCATATTGGTGTAAAGCGCATGAAGAAAACTCCATGTCGATGGACTTTTGGAATCACTTGATTATGAATCATTTGATGCTTGCGTAACCGTGCCTTTTGGGCAAGATGACTAAAACTCCGCTTCTCGGAACAATGGAACAAGCTACCGACTTATTGGAAATAATACATACCGATGTATGCGATCCAATGAATGTTGATGCTCGTGGCAAGTATCGTTATTTTCTGACCTTCACAAGATGATTTGAGTAGATATGGGTATATCTACTTGATGAAACATAAGTCTGAAATAGTTGAAAGGTTCAAAGAATTTCAGAGTGAAGTGGAAAATCATCGCAACAAGAAAATAAAGTTTCGCGATCTGATCGTGGAGATGAATATTTGAGTTACGAAGTTTGGTCTTCAATGAAAACAATGTGGAATAGTTTCACAGCTCACGCCACATGGAACACCACAACATTATGGTGTGTCCGAACGTCAGAATCAGATTTTATTTTGATATGGTGCGATCTATGATGTATCTTACCGATTTACCACTATCGCTTTGGGGTTATGCATTAAGACAGCTGCATTCACGCTTAATATGGCACCATCTAAACTGCTGAGACGACGCCTTATGAACTATGGTTTGGCAAGAAACCAAAGTTGTCGTTTCTTAAAGTTTGGGGTTGTGATGCTTATGTGAAAAAGCTTCAACCTGATAAGCTCGAACCCAAATCGAGAAATGTGTCTTCATAGGATACCCAAAGGATACATTGGGTACACCTTCTATCACAGATCCGAAAGCAAGATATTTGTTGTTAAGATGGATCCTTTCTAGAGAAGAAGTTTCTCTCGAAAGAAGTGAGTGGGAGGAAAGTAGAACTTGATGAGGTAATTGTACCTTCTCCCTTATTGGAAAGTAGTTCATCACAGAATCAGTTCCAAGTGATTCCTACACCAATTAGTGAGGAAGTTAATGATGATGATCATGAAACTTCAGATCAAGTTGTTACCAAACCTCGAGGTCTTCCAGAGTAAAATCCGCACCAGAGTGGTACGGTAATCCTATTCTAGAAGTCATGTTACTAGACCATGATGAACCTACTAACTATGAGGAAGCGATGATGAGCCCAGATTCGCGAAATGGTTTGAGACCATGAAATCTGAGATGGGATCCATATATGAGAACAAAGTGTGGACTTTGATGGAGTTGTTCGATGATCGGCAAGCCATATTATATAAATGGATCTTCAAGAGGAAGACAGATGCTGATAGTAGTATTACTATCTACAAAGCTCGACTTGTCGCAAAAGGTTTTCGACAAGTTCAAGGTGTTGACTACAATGAGATTTACTCAATCTGTAGCGATGCTTATGTCTGTCCGAATCATGTTAGCAATCGCCACATTTTATGAAATCTGGCAAATGAATGTCAAAACTACATTCTTTAATGGATTTATTAAAGAAGAGTTGTATATGATGCAACTAGAAGGTTTTGTCAATCCTAAAGGAGCTAACAAAATGTGCAAGCTCCAATGATCCATCTATGGACTGGTGCAAGCATCTCGAGTTGAATAAACGCTTTGATAGTGTGATCAAAGCATATAGTTTTATATGACTTCATGTGAAGCCTGATTTACAAGAAAGTGAGTGGGAGCACTACAGCATTTCGATAAGTATATGTGAATGACATATTGTTGATCGGAAATAATGTAGAATTATTCGCAAAGCATAAAGGAGTATTTGAAAGAAGTTTTTCAAAGAAAGACCTCGTGAAGCTGTTATATATTGAGCATCAAGATCTATAGAGATAGATCAAGACGCTTGATAAGTTTTTCAATGAATACATACCTTGACAAGATTTTGAAGTAGTTCAAAATGGAACAGTCAAAGAAAGAGTTCTTGCCTGTGTTACAAGGTGTGAGATTGAGTAAGACTCAAAACCCGACCACGGCAGAAGATAGAAAGAGAATGAAAGTCATTCCTATGCATCAGCCATAGGTTCTATAAAGTATGTCATGTTGTGTACCAAATCTATTGCATACCCTACCACTAAGCTTGGCAAGGAGTGCAATAGTGATCTAGGAGTAGATCAATGGACAGCGGTCAAAATTATCCTTAGTAGAATAAGGATATGTTTCTCGATTATGGAAGTGAAAAGGTTCGTCGTAAAGGGTTACGCCGATGCAAGTTTTAACACTAATCTAGATGACTCGAGTCTCAATCTGGATACATATTGAAAGTGGGAGCAATTAGCTAGAGTAGCTCCGCAAGAGCATTGTAGACATAGAAATTTGCAAAATACTTACGGCTCGAATGTAATGTAATCCGCTGACTAAAATTATCTCACAAGCAAAACATGATCACACCTTAGTACTCTTTGGGTGTTAATCACATAGCGATGTGAACTAGATTACTGACTCTAGTAAACCCTTTGGGTGTTGGTCACATGTCGATGTGAACTATGGGTGTTAACCACATATAGATGTGAACTATTGATGTTAAATCACATGGCGATGTGAACTAGATTATTGACTCTAGTGCAAGTGGGAGATGAAGGAAATATGCCCTAGAGGCAATAATAATGTTATTATTTATTTCTTATACCATGATAAATGTTTATTATTCATGCTAGAATTGTATTAACCGGAAACATAATACATGTGTGAATACATAAACCTACAGAGTGTCACTAGTATGCCTCTACTTGACTAGCTCGTTAATCAAAGATGGTTATGTTTCCTAACCATGAACAAGGAGTTGTTATTTGATTAACGGGATCACATCATTGGTTGAATGATCTGATTGACATGACCCATTCCATTAGCATAGCACCTGATCGTATAGTTTGTTGCTAGTGCTTTTCTTCATGACCCATACATGTTCCTATAACTATGAGATTATGCAACTCCTGCCACCGGAGGAACACTTTGGTACTACCAAACGCCACAACGAATCGGGTGATTATAAAGGAGTACTACAGGTGTCTCCAAAGGCAGATGTTGGGTTGGCGATTTGAGATTAGGATTTGTCACTCCGAATGTCTGAGAGGTATCTCTCGGCCCTCTCGGTAATGCACATCACTTAAGCCTTGCAAGCATTACAACTAATGAGTTGGTTGTGAGATGATGTATTACGGAACGAGTAAAGAGACTTACCGTAACGAGATTTAACTAGGTATTGATACCGACGATCGAATCTCGGTAAGTAACATACCGATGACAAAGGGAACAACGATGTCGTTATGCGGTTTGACCGATAAAGATCTTCGAGAATATGTAGGAACCAATATGGGCATCCAGGTTCCGCTTATTGGTTATTGACCGAGAATAGTTCTAGGTCATGTCTACATAGTTCTCGAACCCGTAGGGTCCGCACGCTTAAGGTTTCGGCGATGCTTATATTATGAGTTTATGAGTTTTGATGTACCGAAGGAGTTCGGAGTCCCGGATGAGATCGGGGACATGACGAGGAGTCTCAAATGGTCGAGACGTAAAGATCGATATATTGACGACTATATTCGAGTTCGGAAAGGTTCCAATGATTCGGTATTTTCGAGTACCGGGAGTTACGGGATTACGGGAGAAGTAATGGGCCTTGATGGGCTTTAGTGGGAAGAGGAAAAGGTTGCTGCGCCCCCTCCCTCTAGTCCGAATTGACTAGGGAAAGGGGCCGACACCTCTCCTTCTCCTCCTATTCCTTCTCCCTTCCTCCCTTTTGGTGGACTCCTACTAGGACTTGGAGTCCTAGTAGGACTCCACACCTGGCCGCACCTATTGCCTTGGCCGCCTCCTCCTCCTCCATCCTTTATATACGGGGCAGGGGGCACCCCAGACACACAAGTTGATCTACGGATCGCCTTAGCCGTGCAGCGGTGCCCCTCCACCATATTCCACTTCGTCATATCGTCATGAGCTTAGCGGCCCCGCGCCGGAGAAGTCATATCGTCATGAGCTTTAGCGGCTCGCGCCGGTGGAGCATCAACATCGCCACCACGCCGTCAGGTCGACGGAACTCATCCTCGACACTTTGCTGGATCGGAGTCCGGGATCGCCATCGAGCTGAACGTGTGCAGAACTCGGAGGTGCCGACGCTCGTGCATGGATCGGTCGGATCGTGAAGACGCACGACTACATCAACCGCGTTGTTATAACGCTCCGCTTTCGGTCTCACGAGGGTACGTGGACGACACTCTCCTCTCGCTGCTATGCCATCTCCATGGTCTTGCGTGATCGTAGGAAAATTTTTGAAATTACTACGTTCCCCAACACAAGTTCCATTACCAGGTGCCCGCGGAGAAGTCGCGATACCCAGACTCTTCAAACCGCTTATTGACCAGCGAGATGTCCGCATCCGCCTCGTCAAGTCGCCGCTTCAGTTCGGCAATTGCCATCCGGCTGGCCACCGGACGCTTCGCCACCTACATAGGAAGAGCGATATTACACTGGGATTATGATCCTCAAGCGCTGTCATTTTTTGACAACGCACCGAGTCTCAAAAGTGCTACTATCTATACAGGCGATTCCATATGCAAAACTGTTAGAAGATACATCATTTTATGTACCTCAAAACCCGCTACCAACTTACGACGGCTTTATGCAATCCGCCAGCGGATGAAATCCTTTCAATCACCGCACTCCATTAGCACACGGTGATCTTCCGAGATAGACGCTCGCCCGAGCAGATCTTTCAGCTCCTCCGACCATACACCGGTCGGTGCCGGACTCGTCCGATGGCCTTTTTCGAAGGCCGGACGCATAGGGCTTTGAGGGGACATATGACTGCCTTCGGGCCCCGCCGGATTTGGAGAAACCCTCCGCGACGACACTTCGGGGTCGTCCGCCTCGCAGGACAGTACAGCAGGAGGGGGCGTTTCGCTTTCCATCATCTCCGGATCAAGATCCCCTGAAGACGAGCTCTGCTGAGAAGGGCTGAGATCCGAACTACAAAGAAAAATTTCGGTTATCTTTGGAAATAAAACAGGGGAGTCTCTCATTTTAAGAAAACATCCCCCTTAACTTACGGCTCGCTGGAGGGCTGATCTCCTTGGGGAAATACTGTGGCCGGGGCATCTCCCGCCGCAGACCCTCTGGCGAGGACTTCTTCCCCCGTTTCGAGGCTTTGGTCTCCGGATCTTCAGAAGCGGTCCTCTTCTCCCCATGGAGGGAGGGACTCTCGATTCCCCCTTTCTTGATAGCCTCCTTTACGGAGGCAGTAGTTCCCTTGTTCCCCCTTTGCCTTCTTCAAAAGGCACAACCTTTAGCATCTTGGTTAAAACAGGATCCGGCGTGGACTCAGGGAGGGGGCCGGACACCTGATCAGTTTTGCTTTTTCTATCCACCCCTGTTTAATGGATAGCTCTTTTAAAGGCAAGTTTATGATAAATATGCAGATAGCATGTCTGATTACAGGGCTACTTACTTGAGTATCTGGGCGGTTGCAGCTTAGTCCTGCGTCCTCGGTCATGTCCGGACACTTCTCTTGTGATCCAAGAACAGTTGGTACATCTCCACCAGGCGCTATGCCATAAAATGTTGGAGAGCTCGTGGTCCCTCCGGATTAAACTCCCACAAAGTGAGGGGGCGACGCTTGCAGGGCAAGGTGCGCATTTAATTAGCATGACTTGCGCCACTACGACCAGATTGCTCTCTCTCTCGGAGGTCTCGATACGGCCCCGCAACAGAGGTACGCCCTGGACGGTCCCCGCTGAGCCCCTTATTAACCCATGACGGCAGCCGCGGTGGAGGACCCGAGCAAAGGCAGGTGGCGCCACCCATTTGGTGCCCCCAGGAGCTGTGATATAAAACCACTTGTTGCCATAGACTGAGCTCCTCTTGAAAAGAGCCACAAAGCCATGGAGCGCCAAGATTCTTGCTTATAACAGCCCCTCCAAGATCTGTGCTCGATGCCCTTGATCATCTTCGGCTCTACTTTGAAGGTCTTGAGCCACAATCCAAGTGAGGGGTAACGCGGAGGAAGGCTTCACATATGACGATGAACGGCGAGATGTGGAGGATGGACCGGATCCAAGTCGTGAAATTCCAGCCCATAATAAAACATGAGACCCTCACGAAGGGATCCGTCTGGAAACCTAAACCCCAAGGAAGTGAGGCACTAACACCACGCCTCACCAGGCTTGGGAGTAGGAATAACCTGCCCTTGGGTAGGCAGCTCAGGCGAAATTTCACTGTTAGACACCGGGCGCCTCTCAGCCTTAGCACATCTTCTTTCAGAACGGAGGAAGGCATCCACCGCCTTGCAGGTCGGAGCGACATCTTCAAGGTCCGGCGCTGAATCTAGAGCTTTGGGTGTTGGAACTCAAGCGAGGGCGGATTCCATTGAGATTGAAAAGAAGAGGGCCTTGGTCTCATTATAAAGAGGTTGAATACCAAGAGCCCTCCCGTGGCCGATTGGGAATCACCTTCGATAGAGGAGGCGTGCAATGGGCACGATCGGGTTACCACGTCTGTATTGATGAGGATCCCGGAATAAGGGGACACGATCTCTGCTTTGACAAGACGTGCTAAGGAAACCGCCACGCTAAACGCTACCGAGGTGGTACAAGAAAACGATTCGAACGTAAGACTTGGCCGTGGCATGATTACACGCCATGCGAATACGCCGCAGATTGATTTTGTGTAAATATTATTCTCTACGGTGTTATGTGGAAATTATTTTGCAGAGCCGGATATCGTCCTTGTGTTCAAAATATTCTATGAAGTATTCGGAGGAGGAACCCGCTTTGGAATGTCAAGACAATATGCGCTACCGGACTCGTCGTCATTGAAGCCTGGTTCAGGGCTACCGAGGGAGTCCTCGATTAGGGGTGTTCGGATAGCCGAACTATCACCGCTTGCCGGACTCGGACTATGAAGATACAAGATTGAAGACTTCGCCCCATGTCCGGATGGGACTTTCCTTGGCGTGGAAGGCAAGCTTGGCAATACGGATATGTAGATCTCCTACCATTGTAACCGACAGGTAACCCTAACCCTATCCGTGTCTATATAAACTCGGAGGGTTTTAGTCCAGAGGATTTAACAACAATCATACCACAGTGCTAGCTTCTAGGGTTTAGCCTCTCCGATCTCGTGGTAGATCTACTCTTGTACTACCCATATCATCAATATTAATCAAGGTAGTAGGGTTTACCTCCATCGAGACGGCTCGAACTCGGGTAAAAACATCGTGTCCTCGCCTCCTCGCTACTATCCGCTTAGACGCACAGTTCAGGACCCCCTACCCGAGATCCGCCGGTTTTGACACCGACAGTCGTTGTTGCCTTTGGAATTATCTGGGGTGTCGATCCTTCACGCGCTGTTATCGCTGTTTTTACTGTGGCTGGACTTAGAGCGCGCCTCGCACCGCTATTTTGGCTTTTGTCCGGGTTTTGTCCTCCGCTTTATTGCCATCGTCCTCCTTAGGCGTGTCCACCATGTATATATCATATGATGAGGTGGCAGTCCAGCGCCCCGTGGGTGGTGGTTCTGAATCGTCTCCTGTGCCGACGTCCATACCGTCGGTGTCATCAGAGTCGAAATCAAGCATGTTTGTTACATCATCGACAGTGGCTATGAAGTGGGTGGTGGGTGGGTAACGAATTCCTTTGTCGCCCTCTTCCCCTTTGAGCCGGACATAGTTCGGCCAAGAGTCTCCTGACAAAGGGAGAGACTGTAGTAAGTTCAGCATGTCGCCAAAAGGCGAGTGCTGGAAGATATCAGCAGCGGCAAATTCCATTACCGGAGCCCGGCCAGAGTCGGCGGGCTCAGGGGCGCGCGGTCTGGGACCTACCACCAAAAACACGTCCCGAGGTACGGAGACACGGGCTTCCTTGGGGATGAAGTCTGCGTTAGGCTCTTCTTCCGATGAGTGTGGGGCCTCCGGGGCGGGGTCCAACCACCCGGCCCGGACGATTTAATCTGCCCCGATTTAGGTCCGGGCTTCGGGCGCAATATCCCGAAGTTTTGTCTCGACAAAGAGGTCTAAGCCGTGCTCATCGTCACATCGCTCGGGCGCCTCGGGCGAGGGTCCGAATCCATCAAAGATCAAGTCTACGCGGAAATCGGCCATGTAGTCCAAGTTTCTGAATCAGACCTGATGGCCAGGGGCATAGCTGTCGATCTGCTCCAGATGACCAAGCGAATTGGCCCGCAGAGCGAAGCGACCGAACACGAGGATCTATCCGGGGAGAAAAGTCTCACCCTGGACCGTGTTGTTGTTGATGATTGAAGGAGCCATCGAGCCTTGCAGCGACGACACAGAGGAACTCTCAATGAAAGCACCAATTTCGTGTCAAACCCGGCGGATCTCGGGTAGGGGGTCCCGATCTGTGCGTCTAAGGCTAATGGTAATAGGAGGCAAGGGACATGATGTTTTACCCAGGTTCGGGCCCTCTCGATGGAGGTAAAACCCTACTTCCTGCTTGATTGATATTGATGATATGGGTATTACAAGAGTTGATCTACCCCGAGATTGTAGAGGCTAAACCCTAGAAGCTAGCCTATGATGATAATGATTGTTATGATCGTCCCTATACGGACCAAACCCTCCGGTTTATATAGACACCCTCCGGGGGCTAGGGTTTACACAGAGTCGGTTACAAAGAAGGAGATCTAATATCCAGATCACCAAGCTTGTATTCCACGCAAAGGAGAGTCCCATCCGGACACGGGACGAAGTCTTGAGTTTGTATCTTCACGGTCCGTCATCCGCCAAAGTATATAGTCCGCTGTCCGGACACCCCTAATCCAGACTCCTCAAGGCACCAAACACAGTGTGTCTCGATCAAATCGACTCCTCCCCGATTCATATTCATACACGGTGGTGCCAAAACAAACTCTCATCGGCAAATATTCGTGTATGCGAGATTACCGTCCTATCCCCAACCGATTATGTCGGATTTCGGGTTCGCAGCACCTCTAGGTTCAACACTGGGTGCGCACGAGATTTCACCTCTACCTACCTGCACCTCGCCACCTCGCTAAGAAATAAGATATGAAGGAACAACACAAGAGACATGTGGTTTATACTAGTTCGGGCGCACCATTGTGGTGTAATACCCTACTCTAGTTTGTGGTGTGGTGGATTGCCTCTGGGCTGATGATGATGAACAATTCAAGGAAGAACAGCCTCGCGAGGGTCTGTTGTTGGTTAGTGCGACGAACTGCTAGGGGGAGTTCAGTCGCTCTCTCTCTCTGCGGATTAGGATGTTGAATTCAGCTCCTCTATCCTGTGGGTGGCTAGTCCTATTTATAGGCAAAGGCCCTGGGCCTCTTCCCAAATATTGAGCGGGAAGGGCGCCAACAATTGGCCATTTTAAAGGGGAACACCTAGTACACTTATCCTGACTAAAGTTGGTCCTCGCCTGTCAAAGGCTCTGGTGGTGATGCCGGCTTGGGCTCCACGATGACCTCCTTCCTGCCGTTGCGACGGTCTTGGTCTTGTTGCACCGACACGGATACCTTTGCTTGATACTCTCGCCTGCGCTTGCTCCCTTTGCACCAAATAGGAAAGGAGGACACAGGCAGGCTCGGCGCCACCGGGCGCCTCTTGGTCGTCATGGCTTGCGCCATGGGCACCTCGTGAGGTACCCCGCCTTGATCTCTCCGCCTCGCGAGCCAGCCCGACGAGGCAGGCTCGAGGAAGCTTCCTGTCGTCCGCCCCGCGAGGCTTGGCCCCTTGCGAGGGTCTTGAGCTTGTGCCGATGAAGATGGGCCTTGCTGGGCCACCGCTTGAGCCACGCCGCAGACCGCAGGCAGGCAAGTCTGGGTACCCCCGTTCCCAGAACACCGATAGTAGCCCCCCGGCCCAAGGCGCGCCCGGACTTGGCCGAGCAAAGAAGCGATGGGGCAAGTGCGAAGCGCCGCGAGCCCTAACAACCTGCGGCCTTGGGTGCCGCGTGACGGTTGATTGGACGTGGGCAGCTCCGCTCCCCCATGACGCCTCGGCAAATGCACGAATTGACAAGTCCCTGCATGCAAAGCGGGTCATGATTACCTGTGATCGTCGAGGCCGGCGGTTGGCCTCCTCTGGCTATAAGTACGGGACGGCGCGTGCCCTTCCGGTCCATCCCCTCTTGCTTCTTCTTCTTCTTCATGGCTCTGCCAAAGAGGTAATCGGCCGCGGAGAAGGGAAAGGCTCGCCAGGTGGAACATGACTCTCCCCCACCCAAGCGCGGTCGAGGCCGTCCTCGCAAACACCCTGTGGCTCCCATGGTGGCCCCTCGCGGTCGTGGAGGTGATCTCCCGCGCGGTGACGGGCAGCTGGCCACTGCTGGGGGCGCGCTATGGCCGAGCAAACCCCTAGGCCACACTTCCACTCGGCAGAGGTGCTGCCGGAGTTCGTGGTGTGGTCGGCGGAGTCGACCAGCACTCAGCTCCAGCTTCCTCGCTTCCTACTAGGTGAGCTTCCGGCCGGTTCCCCGGGCGGCCTCTGGCTTCAGGCAGATGGTTGCTGCAGCCGGGCCTCCTGGGCTTCACTGGAGGTCTCTGCAGTCGGGAGCGTGGCCCTGACCCGCGGCTGGCAAACGTTTGCCGGCACCGTGGTCTGAGCCGGCGGTGCACCCTGCACTTCAAGTTTGACGGCGATGCCACCCTCTATGTGAGGGTGTTTGGGGAAGACGGTCGCCGCGCTGGATGCTGCCCTGAGAACGACGACAGCGCGCGCGGGGGCAGCGGCGCTCAAGGCTCGTCGAGCTTTGACGACTCTTCTTCGGGCAGCGGCGCCTCCAGCGGTGGTCGCGACCAGCCTCCACCCCGCCTACCGAGAGGGAGGTAGCGGTCCGCCACTGCCCGCCCGGTGAAGTGCCCGGATGGAGTCCGCCTGAGCCCGGAGGCAGTTCGAGTCTCCCCCATGAGTTGGTGTCGACGAGCCGCACTGCTTTGTTGTTCTTTTTTCCTTTCCTGCACAAAGAAACAGTAGGTAGGGACTGGGGGCGTGCTTGGACTATTGCTGTTAATTATCGACTGCTTCCGCTTGTTTCGGTATTTTGCCTTTGTGCCGCACGCCTTCGCCAGAGAAATTACTTAGCTCGGGGCCTGTCGTGGTTTTTGCTTCCCGAGGCCGAGGCCTCACGAGCGCCTATGTCCCATGCGAAGGTTAGTCTCGAGGGGTAGCTCCCTGCCTCACGGTGGAGGCGACTCACCCAGGTCCCTGTGTTCAGAGCCACGGTGCCTGTGGGGCACGGACTTTAGGGGTGCTCCTGTAGTGGACCCGGGTAAGGAAGCCCCAAACGACAAGGGCAAAAAACGCTCGCGAGGGTGCCCGCGCAGCTCCCTCGCGAGACTTGCGCGAGAGAAATCGAGGCAGGAGAGGGAAAGGCAAGGAGTCACAAGCCAAAGATGGAAATGAACAAGTCAACTGCAGAAAGCAAATGAGAAAAGCCACGTCCGGCACCTAATCTAGTCTTCGACGTCTTCTCACCAGTGCGGAGCTAAGTGCTGCCACTGGGCATGGGAGGGAGCCCTGTGGCCCGAGGCCGGGCGCCTCGAGACTCCGGGCATGTACAGCCCCAACTCATTATTACGGAGAGTGTCACGGGCGGCGCAGCTTCACAGCATTGGCCTTCTTCACAGGCTCCGGCCTTTTTCGTAAAGATGAACTCCACAGCGCTGCCTTCTTCATGTGCACCGGCCTTTTCCAAAATGCGATCGCTTCACAGCGCTCACCTTCTTCATGTGCTCGGGCCTTTTCCAAAACGCGACAGCTTTCACAGCGCTCGCTTTCTTCATGTGCTCGGCCTTTTCCAAAACGCGACAGCCTTCACAAAGCGCTCACCTTCTTCACAAGCTCGGCCTTTTCCAAAACGCGACAGCTTCACAGCGTCGCTTTCTTCGCAGGCTCTGGGCCTTTTCCAAAACGCGGCAGCTTCACAGGCGTTCGCCTTCTTCACATGCTCTGGGCCTTTTTAGGGAAAAAACCTCCGGCGGTGCTGGATGTTCCACGCGTTCAGAAACATGAACAACCTTGAACGGGTCCTCCCACATGGGAGAGAGCTTATGCAGTCCCTCCCTGGAGAGAACCCGCCTGAGCACGAGGTCTCCTGCCTCGAGAGTCCTGGGGCGGATGTTGCGGCAGTGGTATTGCCGTAGCGCTTGTTGGTATCTTGCCGCCGCAGAGCGATTTCCCGACGGTGTTTCCTCAAAGACGAGGTCCGCCCTCGCGATGGCGCCCTGCTGCGCCTCGCCGAAAGCCGTGACCTGCAAGGAACGACGATGACCTCGTGAGGGAGGACTGCTTCAGCCCATAGACCAGAAGAACGGGTCTCGCCAGTTGGCTTGGTCGCGGTCGGCGGATGGACCACAACACGGATCAAGCTCGTCAGACCAACCTTCCGCCGCAGGCCTCCAGCTTCTTCTTGAATGTCCTGGTCTTGAGGCCTCTCAAGACTCCTCCGTAGGCCCGCCGGCCCGACCTGCTGCTCGTGGGTGCGCCATCAAGCATAGCATATCTGCGTCCGAAGGTTAGCACAATATGTTTTGAAAAGGTTACTGGTGAACAGCGAACCATTGTCGGTGATGATGCGGTTCGGCACCCCGAACCGGCTCATGATGCCCTTGATGAACTTGACCGCAGAACCTGCGAGGATTGTGCGGACGACTTCCACTTCAGCCCATTTGGTGAACTTGTCCACGGCGACGTAGAGGTAGCGATAGCCCCCTGGCACCCGAGGGAATGGGTCCAGGATATCCAGCCCCCAGACTGCGAACGGCCATGAGAGGGGTATAGTTTGCAGGCCCCCCGCCGGCTGATGGATCTTCTTGGCATGGAATTGGCAGGCCTCGCAAGCCTTCACCAGTTCTACGGCTTCATTGAGTGCAAGCAATAATAGAAACTGCTGCGAACGCCTTTGCCAACGAGGGTCCACGATGATGAATGATGCCCACAGCCTCCACCGTATATTCTGCAAGAGTTCCTTCCCTTGCTCCCTAGAGATGCAGCGCAGGACACATCATTTGGTCGCCCTTGAGAGCTTCCATCCTCGATGCAAGATGCCGTGGCTTGCCACGCCACACGCCTCCGCTTCCTCCTCCTTCTCCGCAAGGTCCCTTGCGCCAAGTACCTCCCGAGCTCGTGATCCAAAGACCCTCCCGAGGCTCTAGCGCCAAGAGCAGTGCACGCCCCGAGGCCGGGCTATAGACCGGGCTCCCGACGCTGGTGGCTGGGGAGCTCCTCCCAGGCTGCGCCGCTTGAAAGTGATGGCGGCCGAGGGCTTGAGGGCCGCCTCAAGATGCCAGCTCCCGAGGTAGCCGCCTGATGCTCGCTTGGTGATGTCATCGCCTCCCGATTGGTGCCACGGGCACATGCCGCAACTCCAGCCTCTGTAACTGCTTTCTCCATCTCATGGACCTCCGCAAGGTAGGCTTCCATGTGCTCATCCTCGCTCAGATACCTTGTTGGAGAAGTGTAACACCCCGGATGTAACTTTCATATTTGTAACTTCAACTCTTGCCATTTTCGCATTGTGATATGATATTCTCCGTGGTTGGGTTTTTCTTCATTTTTGCATTTTGTCCATGTCATGCATTTCATATCATGTCATCATGTGCATCGACGGCATACGTGTTCGCCCTATGATTCCAGCATTTTCCCCGTTGTCCGCTTTTGCAATCCGCACTCCTATGTCCCCGGCGCCCCTTTTACGCTTTTTCCGTGAGCGGTACTAAACTTTCTTGAATGGACCGAGGTTTGTCAAGTGGCCTTGGTATACCATCGTAGACCACCGTCAAGTTTCGGTCATTTGGAGCTCGTTGGTACTCCAACGGTTAACCGTGACTCGCAAAGGCCTCTTTGTTGCAGACCAACACCCCTTCAAAACAGCCCAATAACCCACCTAAGTCACTTCCATGTTTCCATCGCTCGATCACGATCGTGGGCGTAAAACCGCACCTCATTTGACTCTCCTAGCTCCTTAAACTATATATATGCCTTTCCTCGTCCAAACCGGTCCAAACCCTAGCCTTCTTCCACCTCGCGCTTCGACACGTCCGTCCGCCGACGAATTGCACCGCCTTCACGCTTATCGCCGCCTGCCACGTGGCGCCCGGCCGCCCGCACCGCCGCCAGCCCGCCTGGCCCGTGCTCATATTTTGTGAAGCATCTTGAGTAGATCACTGTCATGTGCTTTGTTGGCAAGTTTGGGTGCAGTAGCTTAATTTCTTGTTGCTTGCTATGTGGCATCATGCTGTTAATGGCAGATTTGTGCCATTCTTGTTTTGCTTGTCATTTGCAAACCGTGCATCCGATGCCGGTGATCCTTATATCGATTTCAACCGAAATCATCTCATCTTTCCAGCGGTATACTTGGTTTGCCATGTTGATGCCTGGTTCATCATTTTCCTTCCGGAGCGCGCATATGCATTGCATATCACATCTCGCATATCATGCCATGTTTTACATCATGTTGCTTGTGCATTGCACCGTGATTTATTGTGGTTCCTTTGTTTGTGTTCTTGCTTTGGGTAGAGCCGAGACGAGTACGTGAACGAGGAACCTGTTTAGAACGCCACGAGGATCAAGCTTTCGACAACTCGAGAACTTTGCGCAAGATGACCATACCTCGAAATCACTTCTATCTTTGCTATGCTAGATGCTCGCTTCTTTGCTATGCCTATGCTACGATGCCTATCACTTGCTATATCATGCCACCCATGTTGCCATGTCAGCCCCTAACCATCCTTTTGCTAGCAAACCGCTGATTGGCTATGTTACCGCTTGCTCAGCCCTCTTATAGCGCTAGTTGCGGTGAAGATGAAGTTTGTTCCTTGTTGAACATGGAGATGTTGTTCCTTGTTGGAACATGTTTACTTGTTAGATATCACAATATATCTGCTATAATTAATGCATCTATATACTTGGTAAAGGGTGGAAGGCTCGCCTTATACCCGGTGTTTTGTTCCACTCTTGCCGCCCTAGTTTCCGCCATACCGGTGTTATGTTCCTTGATTTCGCTCTTACACGGTTGGGTGATTTATGGGACCCCTTGACAGTTCGCTTTGAATAAGACTCCTCCAAAGAAGGCCCAACTTTGGTTTTATCATTTGCCACCTAAACCTTTTTTCCCCGGTTTTCGCGAGCCCGAGGGTCATCTTTATTTATCCCCCGGCCAATGCTCCTCTCGAGCGCTGGTCCAAACTAGATCCACTTGCGGTGCCACCGAGGCAACTTGGGGCATCTTCGCTGTGCCGACGATCGCTCATCCGTGTGCCCCGAGAACTAGATATGTGCAGCTCCTATCGGGATTTGTCAAGACATTCGGGCGGCTTTGCTGGTCTTGTTTTATTGTTGTCGAATGTCTTGTAGTCCGGGATTCCGAGATTGATCGGTCTTCCCGTAGAAGGAATATCCTTCGCTGACCATGAGAGCTTATAATGGGCTGTTGGGACACCCCGCAGGTATTATCTTTCAAAGCCGTGCCCGCAGTTATGAGGCGATGGGAATTTGTTAATGTCCGATTGTAGAAAACCCGAAGTTGACTTTAATTAAAATACACATCAACCGCGTGTGTAACCGTGATGGTCTCTCCTCGGCAGAGTCCGGGAAGTGAACAAGGTGTTGGAGTTATGTTTGACATAAGTAGTTCAGGATAACTTCTTGATCGCTACTAGCTTCACGACCGTGCTTTGCTCCTCTTCTCGCTCTCTTTTGCGGATATAGCCACCATATATGCTAGTCGCTTGCTACAGCTCCACCTCAAAACTCTGTCCTTCCCATAAGCTTAAATAGTCTTGATCTCGCGGGTGTGAGATTGCTGAGTCCCCGTGACTCACGGATTCTACCAAAACAGTTGCAGGTGCCGACGATGACAGTGCAGTTGACGCAACCGAGCTCAAGTGGGAGTTCGACGAGGAACGTGGTCGTTACTATGTGTCTTTTCCGGATGATCGTGAGTGGAGCTCAGCTTGGGACGATCGGGATCCGTAGCATTTGGGGTATCTTATTTTATTTTGGTTCCGTAGTCGGACCTTGAGTGTAATCTGAATGATGGATGTTTATTTATGTATGTGTGAAGTGGCGATCGTGAAGCCAACTATGTATCTTTTTCCTTATGTATTACATGGGTTATGTGAAGATTACCTCACTTACATTGCTTTCAATGCGTTATGCTCTAAGTCGTGCTTCACACGGGAGATATAGTGGCATCGAGGGCGCTATAGTTGGTAATCGAGCCTTCCCACTTAGGAGCCCCCGCTGATTGTTTGTCGGGCGTTGTTGAGTCTAGAACAAAAATGTTTTGAGTCTTAGGATTATATATATCGGAGAGTAGGATTCTTTTACTCCCCACCCCTTCTGCCGCCCGTGAGGTCTCCCGACGAGAAGTTTTGACTCTCTCTCTCAAATTTCACTAAAAAAATTTTAGGATCACGCTGGTATCTTGGGATCGCTCCGATGGTTTTGTGACGAGAACATTGTTCTTGGTGCCTCCCGACATTTAGGGTTGTGGCAAGTGTCCCGGGAGTTGAGCTCCAAGGTGTTGTCGCCACAATTTTATCATTGCAGTTCTCGAATACCGAGTTTCACCGACATCGAAATCTCTTTTGTACAGCTTGTTGGTGAGATAACCCTATAACCCAAAGATCGGGCGAGCTCGAGTATTGCCATGACTCAGATAACGGATGCTTTTCAAGGTCGAGGTACACGATTTCAAGGTTTCTTGGTTATGTGTTGACGGATGGATACAACCGATCTAGGTATTGTTAGTTTGGGTGATATATTTTGTGTCCCCGATCCCCAACACCAGATTGCATAACCGAAAGTTTCGGAGTTTATAGGTGGGATTCAAGTAGCTCCTAGCATTTCTTCCCGCAGATATTTGGTTCGTGATTGGTTAATCCTTACCACTTATTTGTTCCAACAGATTTTGTTATTTTTTCATCAACCTTTAATCCAAAGGGCTTCTCACCTTAATGGACGGTGATGTTCGCTTTTGGAATTCATTCGCTCATCCTTGTTCGAATGTTTATTGTGAAGACTATATGTTGCAATTTCTATCCGCTGATTCAACTTGACTATCTGCTCATCAAAGTGCTAACGGATGTCACCTCTTCAGATGGCTCCGCCAACGCCGTAATCCGGAACTAAATGATGGGAGTCAACGAACCTCCACCTCCACCTCCGCCTCCCGAGGCTCCGGCAAGCTATCATGGCAGCCACCAATGCCAATGCTCGATGATTTTGCAACTCTTGCAAGAGCGCACTCAAGGGCAAGGCAGTCAAGGGAATCAAGGTCAAGGCAACAACCAGCCGACTTTGCTACCCTCGCCAGTTCCTCGCTAATCAGCCAAGTCTTTCAGCTTCAGGTCGAGGCCACACCGATGATTGGCTTGTAGACATCTGCAAACATTTTGAATGTAGCAATGTCGACCTGAGGACTTTGTCAAGTTTGCTTCGCTTCAACTCAAGGACCAAGCTGCTGAGTGGTACCAGCAATACAAAGATTCCAGAGGAGGTCGGTCATTACCGGGATGAGTTCCGCCGAGACTTCAGAGCTCACCACATTCAAAAGTGTAGTTGAGAGAAGCGTGAGGAGTTCCGCATCTCAAGCAAGGCAACATGTCTATGTATCAATACAATATCCAGTTTCAGAAACTCGCCGCTTTGCTAAGCAAGACGCCCTCGATGAAAAGAGTATGATCTATCAATTCAGAGGTGGTCTCAGAGAAGATATGCAATTAGCTCTTGTGCTTTTTGAGCCGTAAAAGTATGATGAATTCTACAACATGGCATCAAGCAAGAAGCTGCCCAGCTCAAATGTGAGGCTTCTAAGAAGAGAATCAGGATGCAGTTCAGTC
This sequence comes from Aegilops longissima, assembly GCA_021605205.1. Lineage (NCBI taxonomy): Eukaryota > Viridiplantae > Streptophyta > Magnoliopsida > Poales > Poaceae > Aegilops > Aegilops longissima. Next base: position 406,809,710 of record CM038680.1, read on the forward strand.
TTCTTCTTCCTCTCAAGTGGCAGCTAAGCAGAAGTTCTACCTTCCTCCTCCTCCGCTCCACAAAATTTTATCAGCCAGAAGAACTCAGTGGTCGTGGATCTTCCCACCGCCCAACCCTGGCTATCGTAACAAGTCTAATTCTCAAGCTCCAAGGTCAAGTGCTCCTTATCACCGTCCGCCTCGTGAGGTGACTTGCAACAAATGTCGCAGAAGGTCACTATGCTAACAAGTGCTTCAACCAAAGGCGCCCGCCCTCCTCCTGTGAAATCTTCCAGAATGCAAAGGGTCAAGCATAATCCAAAGCATGCCAAGGTGAATATGATGAATGCAGCTCAAGGAGGAATCTACCGATGTTATAATGGGTAATCTCTCGCTAATGATATTCCCGCAAAAGTCTTATTTGATAATCGTGCATCGCTTTTCATTTCGAGACCTTTTGTTGCCAAGCATGAGTTTGTGACGGAAAAGATTCCTATTCCGCTGAAGATTGTGTCCCCGGTAAGCAAATGACTTCTAGTTTTGGTTCCAATGTCGGTATCAAGATGGGCGACTATAGATTTCTGGCTAAACCAATTGTCCTTGGTGACTCGGATATTGATCTTATTCTTGGATGGATCGCTTTTCAAAGACAAAGCTCAGCTTGATTGTGCTGCTGTGAAATTCAATTCACTCACTCTTCTAATGATGTGATCATCTATGCCGCCGTGATGAAACCATTCGTTGTTTTCTCTCAATGAGAAGGGCGAATTGATGCTATCTCTCGATTCCAATGCTTGTGAGTACCAAGATGTCTTTCCGTAAGAGCTTCCAGAATGCCTCCTCACCGCCGCTTGAGTTCAAGTATCGATCTTGAGCCCGCATCAACCCGCTTGCAAGCGCCCATACAAGCTTGGACCTGATGAGCTGAAGGAATTGAAGAAGCAGCTCGATGAACAAGAGTGTCTGGTTTGATCGACCGAAGTTCATCTCCTTGGGGTTGTGGTGTTCTTTTGTCCGTAAGAAGGATGGCACGGACCGATCGTAAGCGCCGATTACCATCCATTGAATAAGAAGACAATCAAGAACAAATATCCACTTCCCAACATCAATGAGCTTTTCGAGCAACTCAAGGGTGCTAAAGTGTTCTCCAAGCTTGACCTTCGATGGGTTATCATCGATTCAGATTCGTGAACAAGATATTCCCAAGACAGCTTTCGTAATGCTTTGGTTCTTATGAATATACCGTCATGTCTTTCGCCTTGTCAATGCTCCTCCAACATTCTCTCTGATGATGAACTTCATCTTCAACCCCTACACCAATGAATTGCCTTGGTCTATCTTGATGATATTTTGGTCTTCCAAAATAAGAAGGATCATGCCAAACATTTGCGATTGGTGCTAGACAAGCTCGTGAGAGTATCAATTTATGCTAAGTTTTCCAAATGTGAATTTGGGCTTGATGAAGTGCTTTATCTTGGTCATATCATCTCCGCCAAGGGCATCGCTGTTAATCCCGAGAAGGTGTCCGCAGTTGTGAATTGGGAACCTCCTTAGAATGTCAAGCAGCTCCGCAGTTTTCTTGGTCTTGCAAGCTATTGCCGAAGATTCGTTGAGAACTTCTAAGATTGAGAAGCCTCTTTCCAACCTCCTTCGTAAGCATGTGAAGTATGTCCGTCTCCCGAGTGTGACGTTGCTTTCAATACCTCAAAGAGAAACTCGCCACAGCTCCCTGCCTTAACTCCTCCCGATGAATCCAAGCCATTCAAGTTTTCTCGTGATGCTTCTTCCAAGGTCTCGGTGCTGTGTTAATGCAAGAGAAGAGAGTTGTGGCCTATACCTCTCGCCACTGAAGCTCAACGAAAAGAACTACCCCACTCACGATTTTGAGTTGGCGCAGCTTGTCCATGCATTAATAACATGGAGACATCTCTTGTTGGGAAGGAAAGTGGACATTTTCACCGATCACAAGAGTCTCAAGTATATCTTCACTCAACCCAACCTCAACCTCGTGCAAACTCGATGGGTCGAAATGATTCAAGAGTACAACCCAAGTATTGAATATACCGCAAGGCCAATGTGATTGCATATGCTTTGAGCAGAAGGCTTATCGCAACAGCTTTAATTCTCAAGCCCTTCCAACCGGATCTCTCGTGAAGCTTCCGCAAGCTGAATCTTCAAGTTGTTCCTCAAGGATTTCTTGCCAACCTCATAGTCTCTTACTTTGGAAGATCAGATTCGTGAGGCTCAACTCCGGATACCATGGTGAAAAAGGTGAAACGTGGTATCGATAAGGGCATTTCCAAGTACAAGTGCTTCCACATTGACGACAAAGATACTCTTTTCTTCGAGGACCGGATTGTGATTCCAAAGGGTGATCTACGAAAGTCGTTATGAACGAGGCACACAATTCGCTTCTATCCATTCATCCCGAAGTACAAAGATGTACCATGACCTCAAGCAGTCATATTGGTGGACTCAATGAAGCGAGAAATTGCTCAATTCGTGAATGAGTGTGATGTCCGCAGAAGAGTGAAAGGAACACCAACGACTAGCTGGTCTCCTCCAACCTCTTGCTATTCCGTAATGGAAGTTTGATCATATCAAAATGGACTTCGTGGATCGATTTCCTAAGTCCAAGCGTGGAAATGATGCTATCTTCGTTGTCATTAACAAGCTTACTAAAGTGGCTCATTTTCTTCCTATCAAAGAATCTATCACAGCAGCTCGTTGGCAGAGCTATACACCTCCGTGATTGTCTCCTTGCACGGCATTCCACAAGTGATCTCTTCAGACCGCGGCAGCATCTTTACCTCCAAGTTTTGGGATTCTTTTCGTAAGGCCATGGGCACCAACATTCGCTTTCAAAGACAGCTTTCCATCCTCAAACAAGTGGCTGTTGAGCGAGTTAATCAAATCCTAGAAGATATGCTCGTGGCTTGTGTCATTTCCTTCGTATGAAGTGGGAAGATTGTCTTCCATATGCCGAAGTTCTCATACAACAACAACTTCCAAGTTTAGTTCGGCAAGGCCCCATTCAAATTTCTATGGCGAAAGTGTCGATTCTCTCAATTGGTCCGAGACAGGTGAACGCCAACTTCTTGGCAACGACTTGATCACGGTCAAGAAATGTGCAAAGTCATTCGTGAGAATCTCAAAGCCGCGTAATCGCGCCGAAGAGCTATTATGATGACAAGCACCGTGATGTGGTTTTTGAAATCGGAGACCATGTCTACCTCCGCCTCTCCAATGAAAGGCACTCGCCGCTCGGTATCAAAGGAAGCTTGCCCCTAGATACGGGTCCTTTCAAGATAATTGGCAAAAGAGGCGATCTCGCCTATCAACTTGAGCTTCCGCCCAACTTCGCGAACGCACGATGTGTTTTATGTGTCACAGCTTCGCAAGTGCTTCAAGACTCCGAACGCACTATCAACTTCAAGAAATTGACCTTCAAGAAGATCTCTTATCATGAGCACCCCTGCTGATATTCTTGAAGATACCGAGCGCAAGACTCACAAAGAAGTCAATCAAATTCCTGAAAGTGAAGTGGTCACACCATTCAACCGAGAAGCCACCGGGAGCGCGAGGATCACCTCCGCCCGAATATCCGAGTTCTTTTCAGTCCTAGATCTCGGACGAGATCCTCTTGTAGTGGTGGAGTGTTGTAACACCCCGGATGTAACTTTCATATTTGTAACTCCAAGTCTTGCCATTTTCGCATTGTGATATGATATTCCTCCGTGGTTGGGTTTTTCTTCATTTATGCATTTTGTCCATGTCATGCATTTCATATCATGTCATCATGTGCATCGATTTGCATACGTGTTCGCCCCATGATTCCAGCATTTTCCCGCTGTCCGCTTTTGCAATCCGCACTTATGTCCCCCGCGCCCCTTTACGCTTTTTCCGTGAGCGGTACTAAACTTTCTCGAATGGACCGAGGTTTGTCAAGTGGCTTTGGTATACCACCGTAGACCACCGTCAAGTTTTGGTCATTTGAGCTCGCTTGGTACTCCAACGGTTAACCGTGACTCTCAAGAAAGGCCTTTAAGTTGCAGCCCAACACCCCTTCAAAACAGCCCAATAACTCCACCTAAGTCACTTCCATGCTCTCCGCTGCTCGATCATGATCGTGTGGGCGAAAATCGCACCTCATTTGGACTCTCCTAGCTCCCTTAAACTATATATATGCCTTCCCCGCCCAAACCGGGTCCAAACCCTAGCCTTCTTCCACCTCACGCCTTCGACACGTCCCGTCCGCCGGATTTAAATTGCGCAGCAGCTTCACGCTTATCGCCGCCGCCACGGGCGCCTGGTCATCAAGACCGCCGCCCGCCTCGCCTGCCCGTGCTCATATTTTGTCAAGCATCTTGAGTAGATCACGCCATGTGCTTTGTTGGCACGCTTGGGTGCAGAGCTTAATTTCTTGTTGCTTGCTATGTGGCATCATGCCGTTAATGGCAGATTTGTGCCATTCTTGTTTTGTTTGTCATTTGCAAACCGTGCATCCGATGTCGGTGATCTTTATATCGATTTCAACCAAATCATCTCATCTTTCCAGCGGTATACTTGGTTTGCAAGTTGATGCCTGGTTCATCATTTTCCTTCCGAGCGCGCGATATGCATGGCATATCACATCTCGCATATCATGCCATGTTTTACATCATGTTGTTTGTGCATTGCACCGTGATTTATTGTGGTTCCTTTGTTTGTGTTCTTGCTTTGGGTAGAGCCGAGACGCAGTACGTGAACGAGGAACCTATTGAGAACGCCACGAGGATCAAGCTTTCGACAACTCGAGAACTTTGTGCAAGATGACCATACCTCAAATCACTTCTATCTTTGCTATGCTAGATGCTCGCTTTTTGCTATGCCTATGCTACGATGCCTATCACTTGCTATATCATGCCACCCATGTTGCCATGTCAGCCCCTTAACCATCCTTTTGCTAGCAAACCGCTGATTGGCTATGTTACCGCTTGCTCAGCTCCCTCTTATAGCGCTAATAGTTGCGTGAAGATGAAGTTTGTTCCTTGTTGAACATGGAGATGTTGTTCCTTGTTGGAACATGTTTACTTGTTGGGGATATCACAATATATCTGCTATAATTAATGCATCTATATACTTGGTAAAGGGTGGAAGGCTCGCCTTATGCCCGGTGTTTTGTTCCACTCTTGCCGCCTCTAGTTTCCGCCATACCGTGTTATGTTCCTTGATTTCGCTCTTACACGGTTGGGTGATTTATGGGACCCCTTGACAGTTCGCTTTGAATAAGACCTCCAAAGAAGGCCCAACTTTGGTTTTATCATTTGCCACCTAAGCCTTTTTTCCCCGGTTTTCGCGAGCCCGAGGGTCATCTTTTATTTAACCCCCGGCCAATGCTCCTCTCGAGCTTTGGTCCAAACTAGAGCCACTTCATGTGCCACCCTCGAGGCAACTTGGGGCATCTTCGTTGTCGCATTTCATCGCGACATCCGGTGTGCCCCGAGAACGAGATATGTGCAGCTCCTATCGGGATTTGTCGGCACATTCGGGCGGCTTTTGCTTGTCTTGTTTTATTGTTGTCGAAATGTCTTGTAGTCCGGGATTCCGAGATTGATCGGGTCTTCCCAGAGAAGGAATATCCTTCGCTGACCGTGAGAGCTTATAATGGGCTGTTGGGACACCGCAGGGTATTATCTTTCAAAGCCGTGCTCGCGTTATGAGGCAGATGGGAATTTGTTAATGTCCGTTGTAGAAAACCCGGTTGACTTTAATTAAAATACACATCAATCATGGTGTAACCGTGATGGTCTCTTTCGGCGGAGTCCGGAAGTGAACACGGTGTTGGAGTTATGTTTGACGAAGTAGTTCAGATCACTTCTTGATCGCTGCTTGCTTCACGATCTGCTTTTGCTCCTCTTCTCGCTTCTTTTATGGATATAGCCACCATATATGCTAGTCGCTTGCTGCATCTCCACCTCAAAACTCTGTCCTTCCTATAAGCTTTAATAGTCTTGATCTCACGGTGTGAGATTGCCGAGTCCCCGTGACTCATGATTCTACCAAACAGTTGCAGTGCCGACGATTTATAGTGCAGTTGACGAACCGAGCTCAAGTGGGAGTTCGACGAGGAACGTATGCTATTATGTGTCTTTTTCCGATGATCAAGAGTGGAGCTCAGCTTGGGACGATCGATCTGTAGCATTTGGGGTATCTTCTTTTATTTTGGTTCCGTAGTCGGACCTTGAGTGTAATCTGAATGATGGATGTTTATTTATGTAATGTGTGAAGTGGCTAATGTAAGCCAACTATGTATCTCTTTCCTTATGTATTACATGGGTTATGTGAAGATTACCTCACTTGTGACATTGCTTTCAATGCGTTATGTTTCTAAGTCGCTTCGACACGCGGGAGATATAGCCGATCGAGGGCGCTATAAGAAGTTGACGAGGAGTTGTGAATCACCCTTGATGGTAAGGCGCTTCACCCTAGGGCAGTCAGTGGCCTTCAGCCTGCTATTAGGCCTTCATATTCTGCTATGTTGTTGGAGACCTTCTCTCCGCTCTGAAACAGAGCTGCACGGCGAGTAGAGCTTGTCTTGAGTAGGTTATATGAGCACTACTCCAGCCCTCGCTGCCTGCGTTCGGAGAATGCCCCGTCAAGTACATGACCCAACCTTCCGCGCCGCTCCCGGGAGAGGGATCGATCCTCATCAGCCTTGAGGCCCGGCGCCCGGCCCATTCTGTTATGAAATTCGCTAACGCTGCCCCTTGATGACTCGTTGTGCTGAATTGAGCTGAAACGCTTGCAGTTCAATGTTCCATTTAGCGACTCTTCCCGCTGAGTTAGGGCTCCCGAGCACCTTTCCAAGGGGTACGCTGAGACGACCTTGATGGGGTGGCCTTGAAAATAATGCCGCAGGCTTGGCGCGAGGCCACCAATAGTGTGAGGAGGAGTTTCGAGGCATGGGGTACTGCTTAAGGCTGGCCCCGCAACACTGTGGCCGACGGGCACACGGGTGCTCAACGAGGTTGGGAGTTCTAGTGTTGATGTTGCCCGAGACTGGCGCGGGCGCCTCCCGAGACAAAGGAGCTCCAGCCGCTGGTCGCCAGGAGGGGCCTCCGTCCCGAGTGTGTCTCTTCGCGCGGCTGATCCTTCTTGGTTGTGGTAGTGGTCTCGCAGGTCTTCCTTGATCCTGCTTCGCCTCGACCCGGGCTGCTGCCGAGGCTTTGGTCCGATGCTCCTCCCTAACCGCCACTAGGACTGTGCTGGCGGAGTAGGGAGTGGCGGCAAGGTAGAGCACCAGGGGCTCTTGAGGGGCTGGGCCACCATTACCGGAGGGCTGGTTAGGTACCTCTTGAGATCTTGAACGCCTTTGTCGGCCTATTCAGTCCATTCAAAGGGCCCTTTTTTTCATCAACTGGAAGCAAGGCAGCGCCGCCCCAACTTGGAGATGAAGGCCCTAGCACTGCATGCCGCCTCGTGAGCTTCTCAGATTTCTCGAGGGTCTTTGGCGGGCTCATGTCCTCATCGCTGACCTTTTTCTCGGGTTAGCTTCGATGCCTGCTGGGACACGAGCAAGCCCAAGAGCTACCCGAGGGGACCCCAAACACACACTTCGGTTGAGCCGCAGGTTCACCGTGATTGAGGCTCACAAGGTTTCTCCAGGTCTTGTATCAGGTTTTGGCCTCACGAGACTTCACCACAATGTCATCGACGAAGCCTCCACATTCTTCTCCAGCTGCAGGCCCAAGGTGATGTGCATCACCACGAAAGGTCGCTTCCCGCGCTAATGCTAACCCGAACGGCATGCATGTGTAGAAGTACACCCACATGGGGTCAAGAAGGCCGCTTTTTCCACGCCTCTCACCGCCATCTTGATCTAGTGATATCCGGAGAAGGCATCCAAGAAACATAACAGGTCGCACCCGTGGTTGAATCGACGATCCGATCGATGTGAGGAGTGGATCTTATGGGCAGGCTTTGTTGAGGTTCGTGAAGTCGACACACATGTGTTCCTTCCCCTTTCTTCGCAAGACAACAACAGGTTGGCCAGCCAACTGGGTACCGACTCGCTAATGACCCCGCAGAGCTTCCAGCTTATGGTCTCTTGATGATGAAAGCCTGCTTTTCGCTGGACTGCCGCCTTTGCCTTCTCGCTTCATGGGGCGTACATTGGGCACACGTTGATGTGGTGCTCGATCACGCTCTAGGGATCCCCGCCAGCTGATCGGGCTCCCATGCGTAATACCTTCTTGTTTGGCGACCGAACTTGACCAGGCCTCCTCCTGCTCGGGCTCGAGGTTGGCGCCTATGGTGAAGGTGGCGCGAAGTTGATCCGCCCCGCCGACCAGTATCTTCTTGGTTTCCGCCTTTGTCTTGGGTGAACAACTCGCTTTTCTTGGCCGCGCAGTCCCCTTTGGGCTCAGGGGCGCTCAACCGTGGCAGGGCGCCACCGCCATTGCTGCCTTGAAGGCGAAGCTTGAGCACTTGTAACGCATCCCCGTCTTCTCGACACGTGAGGACGCCGCTGTTCTTGCATCTTCATGAGGTTGTACGCTGGGTGAGTCGCGCCATGAATCGGGCTGTTGGTAGCCGAGGATGGCGCCAGGCGGGAGGCCGATGGGGGCGGCGTCGGGTCGTCGATTAGCCCGCAGAAGTTGTCGGTGCCGGGCGTTACCGAGACGGATCTGCTTCTGTAGTTAGACGACCCTACCGACGCCTAAGAAAGGCCGGCTTACAAGCCGCCTGGGCGGTATGTCGGAGTAATGGGCCACGGTAGGCAAACCCGAGCCCCGTAACTTTCAAACATCGTGGCAGGTTGCGCCTCGAGACCTCAAGACGAAGAGCTACTTCTAAGAGTCGGCGGCGAGCCGCCGCCGCTCTCGCGGCCGAGTCCCGCAGAGGAGGACTTGAGGAAAGCCGACTCCCAACCGGCGATTCCGTGAGAGGTCGGGTTATGGGGAGTCGCCCCGACTCCAACCGCCGCCACCCACGCAATCAGAGACGGATGGGGTGGGCCGCCGCATGGCCCATCCTTACCCGCTCATGAAAGGCGGGTATGGCCACGCGGCGTCAGGTTGACGGAGATCTCCGCTCGGGCACGGCATCAGTAGCCACGCCGCCCCGAGATCAGCCCCATGAGCGTAACCCCGTGCCCACGGCGGCTCCGCGTTCGCAGGGTCGGAGATGGCGGGTTACCGTCGGGCGGAGGTATCAAGACGGCGAGAGCGCCACAAGACGCATCGAGACTAGAACGGCCCTCAGGAGTCGGCCGACCCTCCCGCAAGTCCTGCGCCATTAACTGCACAAGATGGTGAATAGCAAAAGGATCGCTCGTCAGCGGCGCACTTGCAAGCGACCTCGCCACCAAACCAACATCATCAAGCACGGTTACAAAGAATCCGCAACCGGCAAGACTCGCTTAGCGGCGATTTAGGGCCCGCCGCCCCATGTAGGGCTGTCATGGGTCCGCGAGTCGGCCGGGCCCCAGCAGTCGTAAGAAGACGGGCGATTTAGACAGACGGCCGACCCACACCACCGGATTACATTATACCGGGTAGGCTTCTATATAAACTTCCCGGCACCCATGAAGGGTTGACTCTAATAGTTTTAGACACGCACCAAGGAAGGGAAGAGCTAGTTGTGCCCTTCTCCTGCACTCCACTTCGAGCATAGTGATTGCAAGTGAGACCCCGCAGAGCAGCAGTAGGGGTATTATCTCCTGAGAGCCCCGGTTGTAAGATTCCCA